>RHDR01000090.1:0-67996 GCA_009806295.1 Davidsoniella neocaledoniae | reverse complement strand
AGAGAGAAGCTCTACAACTTGCCTTTGTACGGAACGCAGCTCAAGAACAGTTGCCAAGTCATCAAGAAGGCCCACGATGGCACTTTCCGTGAGAAGGTCTACAGAGTTCCTCCCCACAAGCGCAGCAACTGGTACGCTTTTTTGGATTAAAGTTGCAACTCTTTCCATGGGCTAGGTGAAACAAGGAGTTTCCGGTACTGTCAGCCAGTTAAGCTATTAGCCATCTGGCATTATTCGTGATCTGAATAAAGGTTGTATAGGATAGAGATGGGCTTTTAAGCGTATTCGGTAGAGAGGTAGTAGGTGGAAACTTTGGATATGATCTAATCTAGATCAAATATATCTATGTGAGATTCAGAGGTGGTTTTCTTTGGTGGTTTCGGTTATTGAATGTTGTCAATACATCTTTATTGGATGCTGTGATGATGATGTATGAACGAAGAAACTGGCTATGATTGCTTCGTCTGTGTTTTATCTCAAATTCATTAGCTAATCTCCTGAAAAGATACATACATACATACATACATACATACAACTAGATGAAACAAACCAGGTCGATGCTGACTAAGATGTGTCGAGATATTAATGTTCCACTTATCCTAAATTAATGTTGTCATTGTTGCTTCACTTGACAACATGTAATGATACCTGTACAAGCACTTATTTTACCTGTACATATATTTTGGGGTATATGAAGATAATATTATATTACTTATCTTAAACTATATGTACAATCTTTTAACAGATCAAAAGCTACAATAGAATTTGTATAATCTCATTCTATCAATGTCGGTGTCGATGATGTGTTTGTAGCCACCTCGGACAAAAGACTACCAGATGCATCTGTCATCTTGGCATACCGCATTTCTGACCACTGGGCCTCTATGTAATTCCAAGTCGGAACTATATTCAGTGATAGACGAGGAGACCAGGCGCCTGACGACGTATCTGTAACACGACGCTCTTCCAATATGATCATGGAAGCCAACGCGAGCATATCCCAGGAACAGTCTAGTCTGCTCTCTAGGGCCGTCGTTGCGTCTTTAGTGATCTTGTTCCAGGCCATACCGACCCAGTCGGCGATGTTGCGACCTGAACAAGAGGCATTGAAGAAGGACGGCTCAAGCCTGTCACAGACGTTGATTAGAAGGGCCTCGAGTCCGCGCAAGTCAGTTATCTTGCCTAGAACGAAGCGCATCAGTGCTTTACTATGGCGAGCATCCATCTTGGTGACTTCGTGCGCAAGTCTCTAGTCTTGCGCGCCATGAGAAATCTCGAAAAGGCTGCTCTGCCTGATGAGCCAGCGACGGCCTATCGTAGTGGTGTTGTATGGATCAGGACCAGTTACTAACGCCCAATGATAGCTACCAAAACTAGAGTATTAGTACATGTTGGTTGATGACAAGGGTAGAGAGGGGAGTGATTATGAAGTGACTTACCCATCTTGAAATCGGGGCTCCCCATCAAGAATAGCGTTGCCAAATGTCCCAGATTCGTATATAAATAGATAGAGATATTGCCCATATTCAGAAGCCATCTTTAATCAAGGTTGAGTATAGGCGTTGTAAGTCGAATCAGTGAATGTAGTGACATGAAACAGGTAACTTGAGTATGATAAGAAAATGAACCGGTTTCATTAACAACAAGTAGTCATCGATAGTCTTATAGCAACTTATTTGAGATACCATCCAGCAACCAGGTCGATATCATCTATCTGTGTATGCGGTATATATGTACATGACTCACATATTGACTTCAGATGGACAAGCAAACATCCAGTCTTCAGAGCAACTGAAAGATGACATAGCTATTAATACATACATTTATCAGCGAGTATCGAAGATACACAGTCAACTACACATCAGATCGATGAAGTGGTACACTCAGTAATGATAAGTAATTCATTTTCCATTCTTTTACTTTTCCACACAGATAGAAACAAAATGCCGCAAAACCCAGCCCAATCCAAGAATAATCTAACCTTTACAACGCCACCATGGCATTCGGTATAGCGATGTTTATGTATATATACAATAGAAACCAACATGTTTAGTCTTCAATACCGTTCCAAGACTTCTCTTCGTCATCCAATGATTTGCGACGCTGCTTAGTGCCGTTCTCAGGCATAGAGGGAGTAGTAGGAACAGGAGCAGTAGCGACAGGCTTGTCTTGTTCAGGGCGATTGCTCGACAAAGAAGTCCTACCAGGGGCCATCTTGGGACCAGACGAGTGTTTTTCCTCCCATTTAGCTAGCATGGTAGTAAGCTTTGGAGCCCATGTTTCCTCGCCCTCCATCAGATCAGTGTATTCGAGCACAGAAGGCGTATTCAGCTCAAAATCACTCTGGCGTGACCGGCACAGTTCCGCCATTAGCGCTAGTGAACCGACCTTGATGCCCAGGTCGTGACAAAAACTTCGTACGTAGAATCCGGATGTGACAGTCATCCGAATACGGGCAGCGGCGGGGCCCCTACCCTCCCATGGCGGGGGAATCGAAGTATCGACTTCGGGGACCAAGTTGTGGCCGCGGCGACTATCGCCATTCTGGCTCTTTTCCGCGTTTTTTTCGGCATTCTTCTTTTCTCTCCTTTCCTTCTTGGAGAGTGCAGGAGTGGCCGTGCCGTTGCTGTTGACTGGCGCAGATTTCTCTGTTTCGGGGTTGCCTCCAAGGGCGCCACTCATCATAGGAACGCCACTGGGTGCCTTATCTAGGCGGCGCTTTTTGTGGCTTGGGCAGTCGCGGACAAGATCATCTACGTTTTCCTCGAAACGGCGCTTAGTCGCTTCATGGGCAGCAAGGGCTTCAGCTTCCCGCTCTTCTTGGGCGGAAATTTCCGAGTCTTGCTCAACGGTTTCCTTGGCGACTTCAGATGAAGAACCATCTTCCATCTTCCATACTTGCTGGGCGAGCTTAGTCTCGGCGGCGTCGGCCTGTTCTGTGGGCCACCGGAAGTCGTGAGTGCCAGGCTCGAACCACTCTAGTAGCTCCAGCTCCTTGACCTCAACCTCGCGGGTGGGAATCTCACGGGGGATTGGCTTGCCCTCGCGTGCATATTCGTAAAGAGGCTTTCCCTCCATCTTAAGAGCCGAGTACAGCGGTGGGACTTGCTTGATAGTACCGCGGAAGTCGTTCATGGCCTCCAGAACACCCTCTTGGTGATATGCTCATAGGGCCTCCGCATGAGTACACGGCCAGCACGGTCGTAGGAGTCGGTGCTAGCGCCGAAAAGAACGATGGTCTCGTACGTCTTTGTGCATTCGAGGAAAGACTGAAGAGACTTGGTGCCGGAGCCGACGCCAAGAATGAGAACACCGGTAGCCAACGGGTCTAACGTGCCGCCGTGGCCCATCTTGACTTGTATCTCTCGTTTCGCATGCCGGCGGCGCTTCTGCTGGGCGGCAGGTTCGGCGGCGCGCTTGTCTTTCTCGCGCTGGATCCACG
Organism: Davidsoniella neocaledoniae; assembly: GCA_009806295.1. Lineage (NCBI taxonomy): Eukaryota > Fungi > Ascomycota > Sordariomycetes > Microascales > Ceratocystidaceae > Davidsoniella > Davidsoniella neocaledoniae. Next base: position 64,554 of record RHDR01000090.1, on the reverse strand, counting down.
GAGCAAACATCTGAGACGGGTTGAGCTGTTGTTGAGCATCACGAATGACCTGGGCAGAGCTCATGCCAAGAGGTTTGTTGATGGCTGTATAGAAAGCAGAAATGTTAGCAAGACAGTGCTTGTTGCCCAACGGCGATGGAATGGAGGGGAGCAGTGAAGCAATGAGCCAATCGCAGGCGCATGATGTAACCAAGAACCATGATCTAGACTTGCTATAGCTATAGTAGCTTATGACTGTTCCCCTCGCTAGAAAGAGCCCGCATACCGAATACGCCGTCAACAACCGTGTCCGTCACCATTTTGAAGATGGTAGGCAGCCTAAATCTCATACGGCGGAAGGTGAAGTCTCAGGCAAATTTCTGTGTCGCTGTCGTTGAATATGCGCTGATGCAGTTATGAGGTTGTGCGTCAAAAGCCAGGAAAAGAATATAAAAGTCGGACCATATATAAGATATATAAACTATCAGACAAAAAGATGTAGAAGCTGAAGTTTTGACTTGATCTTAAAAAAAGGAAGCAAAAATAAAAACTACAAAATCGAAAGGACGAAAGGACGGAGTCCTAAATGTAGTCTCAAATGCAGTGTGAAGGCAGAGAAGAAAATTGGTCGCTAGGTCAAAATACAAAAATCACTAAAACGGATGCTCCCCATCTATTTTTTTTTTTGCCTTGGGCTCTTAGAATTCAAAGTGGAGCTTATCTTATCGCAGTCCATTTACAGTTTATAGTAGCTACCACTTATTGCGAAGCCCCAGAATGGACAACCAGTTCGGCTGTTGCTCCAAGGAAGGGAAAGAAGGGGAAAAAAAGCCACACATATAGCAGACTTTGGATCTGTTCACCTTGGGGCTATTTATTATTTGAAAATATCGTCTTAGAAAAATCAAGTGTATGCGCTATTCCTGTAGTTATGAATTGTTACGAATGCTTCCCCAACTAATTGCATCCAAAAACTAGACGGCAATATAGCGCATTATTCGCATTTGTACTGCTGTGGCACTCCTTGTTTATCTGTGATCAGTCGCATTTCCTCTACTAGCCCATTCCGTTTATAGAGCTACCTTGTTACAGTTCCTACCGCCTCGATCACAAAAAAGGCCCCTCTAAAGATATTCTTGAGCTTCAAAGCTCGCCGCTTTTTTCTTCCTCTTTTTCTTCTATTCCATCAATTTAATTTCAAACTTCGACCTCGTTTTTAGAGTTCAATACCTACAACAGGCCATCATTTACTCTACTCACTTTACTTGACCTCCCTTGACTTGATAAACATATTTACAACAGGCCATCGCATATAGTATCTCTTAACACTGCAACCAGGCGGTTCATCATGTCTCCCACTACGGAACATGGCGCCAACTCACATGCGTCATTAGGAAATGATGACGACTCACGATATTTCCCAGAGATTGAACTCTTCAAGCCTGTCAATCCCAAGCTCGGTCTGGGAAGCTGGCCTGTGTTTGAGCTACGCGATGTGGTGATCATGGACGAGACCCGGGAATACGCCCGTGATCTACTCCGAGTCGAGCATATAGGCCCTTTCCTTGTTCGAGGCTACATGTTCTGGGAGATGGGAGATAGATCTCAGGTCTCGCACTGTAATAGATACCTGCCCCTTTCTTCCTCAGCTATATCTGCGTGGAACTAACCCACCATCTCAATAGTATATCATCCATCAACTCCCCAGCCTATCAAGGTAGAGGTATCGGCGACAAGCATGTCTATTGGACTAGTCGATCTCGATACAGTGGAGGATGACGAGAAACTCTCTGGTCCTGCTGTTTGGGCTAAAAGTAACTTTGGCTTCTTCAAACTTCGCTCACCAGCACCATGCTACAAAGCCATGTTCACTCACACACTTGAAGCCATCTCGCTTTACTACAATGTCATGCAAGTATACGAAGACCATGCTCTATCTATGGGCTACAAACGAAACAAGTCTACGGATATCGTCAAGACCGTCGATATGCCGTTAGAAGACGTACTCCTCCAGGTAAATGACAGAATTCATCAAAGCACAAGCATCTCTTCTCTTGATATGAAGAAAAGCTCACATCAGGGTCTTCTTGTAGTATGCAATAATTGTCGGCGACGGGAGCGTCATCGAGGAAGTCAGAAAGCGGTGCATGGTACACGCCATGTTCCTTTCGTCGTATTTCAAATTCGAGACCACTTTCCAATGGAGCCGTACTAGTTTCTATCAGTACGTCAGGAAACTAGTCGCCGAATCCCAACAGTATGAGATCAATAATCTATTGCCCGTGAAAGTCGACACGGCGCCCAACGAAGCATCATCTTGGTCGTCACCCCCGCCTGCATCAGAAAAAGACGAGCAAGTCTTGGATTCATTATCACCACTACGAATCAATAGTTCGGAGTCAGTGGACACAACAAAGACATCGCAAAAAGCAGCGAGGCCATCGTATGACACCGTTGGTGGCTTCTCACTGCCTACTTGGGAGACAAATTTCACATCTCGGCCACATCCCAATACGGTCGAAAAAGTCATCCAATCAATCGAAGAACCAACACATCCGAAAGAAGCCCACAGCAGCAACGACTATAGTGCTGCGACTGTCGCTGCTATCATATACAAACAACTAATCCATGTCTATTTTGAAAATGATATATCACGCAGGCTCAAGTTCAAGTCACTACGCCACTTTTTATGGCGTGAGTTCTCTATCAAGGTGTGGGCAGCCTCTCAGGAAATCGCGGACTATAGTGCCAAAGAAGTCTTCAATCTCATGAAGAATGACGCCAACCATAGTCAAAAGTGGCAGCACACGCACTTTTGGCGTAATATCAACAGTGCGCCCAAGTTTCAAGCTCCGTTTTTACACATCTCGCCACAGGAGATCGTTTCTCAACTAGTCCCTCGTCCAAAAAAGAGTTCGGTGGCAGGACAAAAGCGCCCTTATGATGATTCCCGGCCAGATACCGCCGGTAAAACCTCGTCTCTAAGGCCACCAAAACGGTCAGCTACAAATGGTTCAGGCAAATCATCAAGTTTGGCCATCCAAGACGACGATATACAAATGGAGGATTCCGATTTCTTAGACAATACTCACCTTGCCGAGCTTGAGGATGACGGTGTCGATGAAGATTGTTCTACGGATGAGACCGATGATAGTGGTGACGATGTACCTACGGGCGGTCTTATGCGATTGGTGATACGATCGGAACCGTTACCAGACGTCAAGTCCAACGGACCAGCTAGCTCGTGGTTTTGCAATGTTGGAACTTGCTCTTACAGTATAGCCTACGTCGGGGATGAAGAAGGTAGAGCAGATGCGGAAAAACACATTCGTTCTCATGAGAATGAAAACAATCTCGTCAATATTGCCATGAGCGAGGGTCATGGCCATGCTATCAGGTATGTCAACATGTGTTTTTTCTCACTCACAGTCACACATTTCTGTCGCTACTACTACTATCTTTTTACGGCTACTATTTCGAGTATATATATCCATAGATCAATCAAGACAATGGGTTATAACCGAGAAATCTATAGTAGTAGCCATATTAGCATATCTACCTAACTCCCAATGCCGGCCCATTCATGATAATGGAGAAGAGTCTGCAGACGCCTCAATATGGCCCATGTGCCACAGCGTTGTATATTGTTTTAGGACGCTATTCCAAGTGGGTTGATTCACGGGTCAAAATAGCCATGTTCTATCATTATATTCCTCCTATCTAAAATCTGAACTACCAGCTCTATTCCTCTTTACGAAACATATTGCTATTTATCTAGATCACCAGCTAACTATTTTTTCTCACTTTTGTAATTAGTCATCTTTTGGAAAAGCTCAAGTCTGCAGAGCCCAAAAACGAGAGTTCAGAGAAATTATCCGGTAACTCATCTAAGCCACCGCCAATGCGCAAGAAAGCATTGTTTGGGTACGTTTAATTATGAATTGACTATGGAATGTGGATATTTGTGTTGGAGATGTAGTAGGGTTACGAACATAAATTAGGGTAAATCAACGTACATGTATTTACTAGTTCACATTTCTTGACCACCAACATGACAATGCCACACTGTCACCGAGCATCACTTATGGCATATTAATACGCGGAATTATATATGTATGTACGTACAACTACACTTGCTACTACCTAAAGGACAAAAAACCAAGCTCAATGTAATGGGCTCGGTCGATTTTTATGGAGATATCGCCGGATTATTTATGGTGCTCGATGGAACAAGGCAGGATTGCTCAGCAAACTACCGATTTTTACTTGTGGCCCAGCCATGAAGTTTGTTTTGACAGATCAACCTGCCAGAATAAGTTATGTTGGCGAGAAATATGTTGCGAGATGGATGCACAGTGAGATGGAGAGAGGAGGTCATATGCTCTCCCGCTGTGTCTCTTGACTCTCCTTTTTTTCTTCCTTAATTTATATATACTATATGACGAGGTCTCAGGTTGGCGGTAGACAAAAAAGAAAGAGTGCTGAACAGCTCTAACGGACTCTATGGTGCTCCATGCATAAGCTTTGAAAGTTGCTATGATAGATGAATGGAGGGGTTTAGCGTTAGGTTAAGGGAGGGAGTGGGTATAGAACTTTCTGAGAAATACCACTATACATGTATACATGCATCTATATGTAGTATATAGTAGTTAAGACAGAAGAGAACCCTGTTCATCATTAGTGTATTATTGCTGAGTGTTACATAAGTAATTATCTTCATCATCATTTGTTTTCTCATGCTTGCTCTTATTCGTCGGTGACCGGTTTTGATAGTGGCACGTGTTTCCTTCGAAGATATAGAAGAGAGAATGAGAGCAAGAAGTAAAGACTGAGACCCTTGAATAGATAGTAGGATGATTGCTCTAAACTGTCTCAGTAGTCCTTGCAACGTCACAGTACAAGCATAATAATAGTGAGCTAGGCTTGATGAAAGAGTGGAAGTACGAAAAGGTTACAAACTTGACAATAGACAGGACATATCATAGTGCGGAATGCTACGTTGGGCATAGGACACAGGACGTAATAGTGCGAAGATGATCTGCTTATTAGAAGGCATACAAGATTGATAAGACGAATCATATAATTTTGGCGAGATAAAGGCGGTGGAAGAGACATCAATGCAGCGATATTACAATAAGCGTTAAACCGCGCATATTGAATTAGACCGTGAAGCACATAATCCATTGACGATTATGATCCAAAAGTTTATTCATTATTACGATTTTAACACTGCGAAAAGGGGCGTTTTTGTCTTCAGAATTAAGCATAAGAAATCAATAGTTTGTAGTTAATCGTAATGTGTAGCTTTAGAATAGGCGAGAATAGAGATAATAGACCAGCACCAGACTTAGATCTAAAGCTGTTCTAAGACTTAACTTTCGCACTAAACCCTGACTTTCTTACTTGATAATCACAACAACGGGCATTTTTGACGTTTTGGATTGTTATCTTTCTTGATTTGCTTTCTAGCCCATCACTTTGATTGTAATCGACAGGGCACATCATCTTCTAGAATCTCGTTCACTAGCCCGCAAGTTTGAATGGCAACACAGCCTAGGTGATTGCTGGTTAGAGGGAAAGATAGCGGGAGAACTTGAGGTAAACCCTGGAAGTTTGTCCAACGAACTCGTCTTAGCAAAAATTAGCAACGTCCAAGTTATTGCTACAGTCCAAGGTTACAGTCTCTATTAGAGCGTAGTACAAAATCCAAACAGCTGAAGCTCTGCAGATATCGAGATATTGATGTTGAGATGCAAATGATCGTGATAGTTTGACAGGTACACACAGCTAGCTGAATTCGATGTTGAAAGGTAGAAGCTTGGGGCCCGTTTCCCACTGTTTCTGAGTTGGAGTGCACATCATATTTGAGCTATGCGAAAAACTCTATTCAGATGTGCTCTTGGTAGGCTGTGGAATGAAGCTCGAACCACCACCATGACCATGACACAGGGCATATCTTTTTCTTTTTGGTTTATTACTGTACACATATGTTTGTCCGACAGACGCGTGGTAAAAAAAAAAGCCAAAAAGGTCATGAACATGTCTGTACATGTTTATCCGACAGTATCACGCTTACTTAGTAAGATCAAGACGGTGCTATGTTTAAACTTGTGCCTAAACTTGCCCCTCAAACGCCAGCACCAGATGGATAGACCGAATAGAGATCCTACCATTTCCGGGTAAACGGGAGATCTAGCTGTAGTAATAACAGCAGCAGCATCAGGAGTAGACGAGTAGTTACCATCTCTCCCTGCTTACTGTGTTTGTTGTTTGCATGGCCAAGGCTGAGGATGCGCACAAAGAAAAAAAGAAAAAAAAATAAGAAGTGAAAACAAAAGGAAGCAAATAAAAAAGACTTTTAGTAACCTTGTCCAAGGAATTTTGCGGCAAACACCGTCTATAGTCAAGTAACCCTCGGATAGCTTATATGGCTCAAATGCTTTGCTTTGGCCTAGCAAGATCGTTGCCAAGTCTCTGTTTGTTGTGATTTATCTTTTTCCCGCCCCTGAAGACGCTTCCAAGTTTAGATTCTTTGTTCTCCCGTCTCTCCCCTCTACTTCTTATTTCCTGTTGGTTTTGTCGTAGCAAGACTGACGGGTTGGCTTGATGGCCAGCCAGTCCATCCCCATCCATCTCCTTTACATCCACCTGCAGTCGAACTGCCGGCTGATAAATACGCTTACTCTTGGCTGCACACAAACAGACTGCTGATGAGCTGACGCCTAGTCTAGCTGCTTGGCAGACACGACTACATTGTAGTAAGCTGGCAACAGATGGACTACATATACACATGATGGTGAGTGATATCATGTTGTTTTTCAGTTAATTTTGATTTCATATTTTCCCGACACTACGATCATTAAACGTAAATCATGCCGATAATAGCGTCTTTACGGCAATACTACCCACCACAGGAACGTCTCTAGTACCGTTCTGAAGACACAGAAACACAACGGAATGCACGTGCCATCTAGATTGATACTACTGGCGAGTTGGCTGACGCTGGCCCTGTGATTCTTACGACGACGTACACCTATTACCCAGTAGATGAGCCGTGTGCCTTGGCACCGGAAAAGTAGGAAAGCTGGAAAGAAAGAAAGAAACGAAGTTGAACTCCATATCCAAATCAGAGGGCACATAAACCTCGTGTCGAATATCTATCTCTTTTCACTTCTCTAGTTCCTTTGACTTATACATATAACATGTAGTATGTATGAAGGGGAGCTAGCCCTTTTGGCTCGAGTCGACGATGACCTGGAATTGTCGAAGCTTCTGTGCTCCAAAGCTAGCTAACGTTAAAGCTTGGTTGGCTGTGACAGAAAATATCTAAATCAAGAGGGAGAAATAAGAGATGGACTGAGCGTCGTCGCTACCTCTCTCGATTTATGCTGGCTTTGAACCCTCCCTGTCTGTCCAATTTGCTAGCGCGGACCGCTTTGCAAGACTTGCTGCTATCCACGAGCATCCTGATATCACATAAACTTTGTCTTGTTATTAACGGAATAACATAGCATGGCATACATCATATCTACATATAGACCAGATAATATCGCTGAAATAGGCCTCCTAGTCTAGGCTCACCGTTTACCGTCGCACTCAACTGGACCGAACCCTAAACCGCCATGATGTTTCTAGTGAGCATTTATCGTATCGAGGATAAAGGTCTTCGTCTGTTTATTTAGTCTACATAGACAGGTTTGGCAGTCTGTGTCGAGTTAGTCTGGGGGCACACAACAGCAGAATGTTCTTTGTCAGCCGATATGCAACACAGCGTTCTATGACAGCGTTTTTGCAGCAAATTTTAAATTTGATAGTGTTCAACTTTTCCGCGGGGGCGTGGATCTACCGCTAACATAACATCAAACTAACGACGTATCAGGAAATGACAGCTTGATTTGTTCTGTTCCCTCAAAACTACGCTCCAAATTCTATTACGTTTACGTTTTCTTGTTCCTCTGGCTGTAACTGTTCGGGATGAACTCGGCTGGGAACTCGTCTTTTTCCCTGGCTTACTGATGTTGCGATCGAGAACCACCCCCATGCACAAATGCAAGGAAAGGCCTTTGGGTGTTGCTAACACCATTCTTGAGGCAAACTAGCTGGTTGGCAAACTGCTATAAAGTTTGGCCTACGCTAGCTAAAGTGCTATAGGGCCCCCAAACGGGCGAACAGCCACTTAGAAATGGCCCACGCTTCCTCATCAGGTCACCGAACACAAATTGATTCGGCAACCACCCCTGGCAGGTGTCTTCATCCTCAAAAACTGCTCATCCTTTGTGTGGTTCCTGATATTGTCTTTGTTTTCTTCTTCATCTAAACTTGCTGTTTTCTAGTGTGTTGTAGGAGCAACTTGGTTCCTGGCACTATCACATGCAAGCACAAAAGTCTTGCTCATTTAGACGATGGATTGATGGATGGATGGGATGGTTAGATGGAGCCTGCGAGGAGACGAGCTTCTAGTGTCTGGGGGGGTGTAATTGAGGTTCCATACTAGAACAGGGATCTAGGCCGGGCTTGTCAGTACTGACACTAACATAGACGAGCGAGCCTTTTGTGGTAGTTTTGCTAGGCCCGGAAAAACTAGTGTAAGTGTGACTCTGTCTCTACGCTACGACACGCCGCAGCAGAAACTCTTCAATAACTAAGATCCAACCACAGCTAGCAGGGGCCGCAAAGACGCGGGAACAGACCCTGAATCCGTCGTCACTCCTGGCCGGCGGTGGCAGCAGTAAAGTCTATTACTACAATGTACTATTCTCTACTATGCTGGTAAGATGTACGTCTTCTTAGATGCCGTTACTGCATGTATGAACGATGGCAAGTCCCAAGAAACAGGCTAATCACTCAAGGAACCGGGGCTGGGTAGGGTCGTTTTGACCGACTACGACAAGACTACAAGAGTGATCTGCGAATTCATTATCATATAAGAGATTGGCCTTCCCGGGCCTTCAAGTCTTGAGTCGAGAAAGCTTTTCCTCTTCACGCTGCTCTCTTCTCTTCAGCCTCTCCTCTGCTTCCTTTTCGACTATCTCCAAGACGTTCCTTTTCTTCTCCTATCTACTTTCCTTATATCTATCTTTCGTTATTGATAACCCTTTCGTTCAACCATGCGTTTCTCTACTGTATTACTAGCCTCAGCTGGCCTAGCCTCTGCCCGCTCTATCATCGATGCTTTCCCTCCCGAGGAGCGGGCTCTGGCTCGACGTCTGACCGAGCGTTCGCTGATCTCTACCATTGTTGCTGATATCGAAGAAGCCGCCACTTGCACTGCTTGCAAGGTATGATCATCCAGGAACACTCATAGCACATAAGCCGAACTATTCAAAACTAACACTATTTCTCTCTAGGCTGCGCTGATTCTGCTCAAGGCCATCGCCATCTTTGGTGATGATGCCTTTGTTTCCATTATCCAGGCCATCTGCCGTACCTTTGGTTCTGAGGATGCCGATGTCTGTGATGGATCCCTGGCTCTAGAGGGTCCCATCATTGCCCGCGCTATTCGCGGCATGGGCGTCACTTCCGATACTGCCGAGGTGTTCTGCGCCAGCTTTGTCGGTCTTTGCGATTACCCCGATGTCCACGCATGGACTGTGCCTGTCTCTACCCAAAGCAAGAGGGATAGCTATGTCAAGCGTGCTGTGTCAAGTAACTCAACCAGAAGCACCTTCAAGATCGTGCAATACAGTGATGTCCACGTTGACCCCGAGTACACTGAGGGCGCTGCTAGCGACTGCACCAAGCCCATCTGCTGCCGTTCTTACACTTCATCTGAAGCCCCCGGCAACAACACCTCGCCTGCCGGCCCTAACGGCGAGCACACTTGCGATTCTCCCAAGACCCTTGAGGAGGCCATGTACGCCGCCATCCAGGAAGTTGCTGGCGATGCCGCCTTTGCCATCTTCACTGGTGATATTGTGGACCACGGTGTCTGGGAGACCACCAAGGAAAAGAACGAGGCTAAGATCTCGGATGCCTACTCCGTCATGGCTGACGCTATCCCTATTGTCTACGGAACGATGGGCAACCACGAGATGCACCCAACTAATGCCTACCTACCTAACCAGTATGGTGACTCGGCAGAGTGGCTCTACGACTTTGTCGCTGATGAGTGGTCGCGCTGGTTGGGCAACAGCTCAGTCGAGACACTCAATGTCGAGAGCATTGGTGCCTACTCTACTCTGGTTGACGGCACCAACCTGCGCATCATCTCGCTCAACACCAACCTCTACTACGTCCAGAACTACTATATGTACGACGACCCAATGCCCATGGATCCCAACAACCAGATCACTTGGCTTGTCTCGGAGCTGCAGACTGCTGAGGCTAACGGCGAGAAGGTGTACATCATTGGCCACACCCCTCTCGGTGACCAGGATCTGTTCCATGACTACTCCAACTACATGAACCAGGTCGTTTCGCGTTACAACGAGACTATTGTTTCCATGTTCTTCGGCCACACCCACGTTGATCAGTTCGAGATTTCATACTCTGACTACGACAACCGCAACGCACAGACGGCCATGGCTATGTCCTACATCTGTCCGTCTCTGACCCCTCTTGAGGGTATGCCTGCCTTCCGTGTCTACGAGGTTGACTCTACGACCTATGAGATCATGGACTCTATCACATATGCTGCCGATATGAACTCATCCACCTACCAAGCCACCTCCGGTCCTGTCTTCGAGAAGTACTACTCTGCCCGTGAGACTTACAACTCACTGGTTGCCGACCCTCTTTCTGATGACGAGCCTCTGACTGCTGCTTGGTGGCACCAGGTCACCGATGTCCTGGAGAATGACTACGATCAGTACACTGCCTACATTCTGCGCAAGGCTCGTGGCTGGGATAACGGCGAGTCTATTCCCGATGCCACCACTGAGATTTGCCAACTGCGTGCTGGTCGTGCCGAGGATAACTGCTATGTTCCTACTCCCGGTACCAACTTCAAGCGTGACGACACCAACAAGACTACCAATTCGTCGACTCTGCTAGCAACGGCGAACCTGGATACTAGTCACAATGACTGTGGTATCTCCATGCTTCGCCACACTATCACCAGCATGTTCAAGAACGTTGATGCCCTGACCATGCTTCAGGATTACTTCATCAACCTTGCCGGTGATAACTCGACGATTGCCATGGACGACATCAACCATCAAGCCTCGCTACTGACTAAGTCGGCGGCGGCGACTGCCACCCCTGCTTCCTCTTAAAAAATAGTCATGACAAAGCAAAAGTAACAATCAAGCTGGATCATACACATTCATTATTTGTGTAAAAAAAAATTAACGTTGTCATCTTTTTATTTTACTTTTCATTTATTTCTTTTCTATCATACGGACTTATCAATGCCCGCTATGTATCTTTGCTCTGGATAAATGACAGGTTCCATGGGTCAAAGAACCATTTTATCTCTTTACATTTTTGAAATGCAACTTCTCTAATGGCGTTGGGTTCTTTCATTTTCTATTCCCTTTTTAGCTTTTATACCATCGAGTCCCCAGTCTTCCAGGTGTCGACTGACTTTTGTTCTTTTTCAGTTAGTACGAGTTTACTTAATGAAGTATATAATATCACAATACTATCCATTTAATCATGAATCAATTACGAACTTCTACGTGACATGTAACGTATAATGTATTGCATGGCCAATAAGTAATAGTTAGTAAATAGGCTGTTTGTGACAATGCTGTCAGGACCCTGCATGAGCTGACATATGGTTCCTGTATACGGGAAAAAGGATAATATGTAGGGATAATGAACTTGGAACAAATGACCCAAGTTCAATTTACGGTGAATCAAAGGTATACATGTACAGATACATAGACTTGGGATAGGATTCATGGGTTTGGGGGTCCTTAAGAGTTCCGGATGGGGCAGGACCAACAAAAGAAGAGACGACAGGCAAAGCGCGAGGGCAGCCGGGCTCCGGAAGGAAGGTGCAGAAGGAAACATTGGGTGAAGACGAGGACGAGGCGGTAAAGCAAAGAACAGCGCAAAATCAAAGGAATAAAGAGCAAGAGATATGAGTTAACACTTTATAATGTTTTTTTAAGCTTTAAATGTATGAATCAATAATAGGAAATCCTGATATTTTATGTATTTGAAAGTCATAATGAGTTAAATGAAGACAAAAAAAATGATAAACTCCCAAAAACCTACAACACCGCTACCAAGACAAAATAACTAAAACAAAGAAATCAAAGATAAAGACATGACACGTGATCAAGGCCCTAGACAAGAGGAACCAGAAGTCAAGCGCACATGAAGAAGAAGAAAGAGAAATAGAAAATAAATAAAATAAACAGTCAACACTGATTTGATCAACAGAGAAGACGAACTCGTGAGCAAGTGCCAAGCAAAACAACCGAGATTTCATAAATTTGCGTTGTGTTTAACAAACAAAAGCCCGGATACATCGAGAATCAAGTGTGATATGATATCTGATACGGGAATATTCCAAAAAAAACGCCAGCCCCAGTCATAAATCAAAAGAAGGTAAACAAATTGAAAAGACGCATGGGTGTTAATGCGTAGCTAAAAAGAAGAACAGGAAGAAATATACTTTACTCTATACTTCCTCGTCTTATTTGGGGATTAAAGACTAAAAAAGGCCCGGGAGTCTTCAGCCGGCCGGAGTCGCTCACCCCTGGCGCAAGATCTGCCAATATATATGCAGCTGCAGCCTGCCTCGCCTCCTGCCTTGTGCTTTTCCGCACAGCAAGAGAGAAGCATAGAGGAGATAAATAAAAGAGTAAGTCAAACGAAGCACCGAGCGTCCAAGCCCAGTCAAAACCTAGTCAAAAGAAAGACTCGGCTAGCCGGTAGTCGGTGACTTGGACAAGAAGATAGCCTGCTAAGATAGGATAACACTCCTGTGCAGGTTGTCTATCAGAAGCGAGACTCCAAATGAAGGAGAACAAGAAGACCAAATGAGGAACAGGAAGCCGTTCATTTTCGCGAACTCCGCCGGCTCAGTTTCTTTCCGGATTCTTTCTGGGCGTGGCGTTCGTGTAATGGTGTAGCCATCTTCTTAGCTTCTTCGATCTGTTTGCGGCTCTTGCTACTCGATCCAGCTGTCGAGCTTACCCCAGACACGGCGTTGCCAGTCTCTACCAGCTGGCTACTGACGGCCGCGTTATTGCAGGTAGCATCGTCGCCATCGGCCTCGGAAGACCCGATGACATCGCCTTCCTCAATCCGGGCCTTCTTCGTGCCGTCTTGGCGTGTGCCGATGACACGACGATCGCCCAGTTGTACCTGTGGATTTGCGAGGCCCAGGCGGCTGAATGCCCACTGGAAAAAGGTCGGCGAGGGCGGCTGCCACTGACCGATGCCGTCGCAGAAGTGACGCTGCTCTTCGGGTAGGTTGAACCATACAAAGTGCTTGTTGTTGTGGATGCGGCCCTCGATCACCAGATCGCCGACCTCTTCTGGAATGCACAATGCCTCGGCCACTAGAATCGGCTGATACGCCGGAATCAGTAGGTGAAGACGGACTGGAACAGTCTTCTGGCCCTTGCGGCGCGCCTGACGTTCGCGCTTGTCAGCCAGATGGCGCGCGGCTATCATGAACAGGAAGCAGGTGTCAATCTGGTTGGTGTAGCCGCAAAAGGCCGGGCCCAGCGGGTCCTTCTCCAGGAGTTGGTAGAACGGCGGGTACCAGTCGTTGTCTGGGTGATAGACAAAGAACCAATGGTTGCAGTGCGGATCGGAGCTGGTCTGACCCATGCGCTCGCGAATCATGGCGTAGACATACTGCGGAAAGTCTTTCTGGGCCATCAAAGCCGTCTGGGCAGCCAGTGTGGTCGAGATACCCTCGAGCTTCTCGGCAATCAGCTGCAGCGCCTGGACGCCCTGGTACGTCAGCACCATGTTAGACCCGATCTGGGCCGTTGTGGTGGTCACATTGAAGTAGCTAAACAGATACGAGTTGTCGCACACCGACTTGCCCACTACCTGCATCGATGGCACAAAACGCTGGATTTCACGGATCGACTCGCGCACCGTGCCTATGGTGTCGCCAGCTTGGATGCTCTTGACGAGCGGACTGTCGGCTAGCTGGACCGCCGTGTCCCATGCTTGACGCCGAAGCTTCTTGTCGGCAAGAAGCTGCCATAAGGCAGCACTGGCCATTGCGGAAGCCGTGGTGGCGGTTTGAAGGGTTAAATACTCCCGCTGAGGGGAGGAGGAAGGGGGCTAGGGGGTATGGAGTCGAGTAACGGCAGATAAAAAAGACGAATAGTCTGAAGAGACTCAGTATCGTCGTCTTGGTCGGTTGGTGAGAAGACGGAAGATAAATTGAACCCCGTGAGTTAGGGTTAAAATCCACTGTTCGGGTCTCGAACAGAAGACGGTCAAGAATTCGAAGCTAAGCTTAGCTCGATGGAAAATAATGAAATAAGAGAGAAAAAAAAGGGCCCGGCGACTACCCACTATCTATATAGACAGCAAATAAATAAGGCTAGATTGGGAGCGGTGGAGAGAAAAGAGTTCAAAGGGGGGGCGGCGCGGTTGTATTTATTCGGCAGCTACCCAGTTTGGCTTTGTGCGAGGCTAGTGGCTTAATGTGGAAAGAAATCAAATGCAACAATAGCCAAGAGTGAGGGAAGAAAAAAACCAAGCTAGGCCTTGTCCTAAAAAGAGCAATTAGACAATAGAAAACTTATATAATATAGAAAATGCTGCACAAAACTGAAATGGTTTTAGAATAGGATGATGTGTAACTAATAACTAGATTGATTAGAAGTAGGGCAGGTACAACAAAGATGGACTTGATCAGATGAAAAACGTTTCGAGAACAATAAAGTAAGAAGAAAGGAAAGGAGCCCGAGTCTTGATGAGTTGCGGCAGAACGGGAAGGTACGGGTTTTATGATATCTCGGACGGCATGTATTTCTTGTTATACAAAAGTAGTTATCCAATTTATTTATTTATCTATACTTTTCAAGATGTGTAGACTCTCCCTATTTAATTCGATAGTTGATCCAGCCGATCATCTTCCTCGATGCCGTCGTTCCTTTGATAGAAGCTTGGAATCGGTGGAATATGAAAATGGTAAAATAAGACCGGGGGGCTCAAGATTAGCCTAGGTAGTTGATAGTAAGTATTTTGCAATGGGCAGGCTTTTGGTACAGTTTAGGTAGGTAAAGGGTAAATACATAGAGAGACAGATGGACGCAGCATGCATGCATACTGCGGGCTGTCGACTAGTCAAGATAGAAGAGGAGAGGAGGAGGACAAAGTACATGCTAATTTACATATAAACTCTTGTGTTGGCTGGGGAGGGGGGTGGCTTTGCTTGTACCGCCTGAGATTTTCGCAGTAAACGAAAAGCAACACCAACAACAATAACAACAAGTCCCTCTTCCTTCACGGCTATGATGGAAGAGGCGAAGAAAGACTGTATCCCCGGAGCTCCAACATTGAATAAGGAAATAAATATTGAATCAATTGAATTAAACGGGATGGTTATTTCTATTCAAGTTATCCAACCAGTCTTTGTCTTTATTTTTGTTCAATTATCAGACATTGTCTTGAAAATCCCCTTTCTTATGCTGACTTGCTACGTATATTGTTCTGTCTACTAACTATTTCTTGGGGCCCAACCCCCAATTCGTCAAAGTCACGAGCTCTTCTTCAAAAAAGAATACCATTCTTTGTGATTGTGACTGTGTTTGACTGTGACTACCACTTTGTTTTCTCTGTCTTTTAGAGCTAGTTGTAAGCCTACAGCCCCCTGTTTCTGTAGTATGCTTCTGTCTGCCTTCTTCTGGGTTCGCCCCAGCTTTTTACAATTCATGCTGCCTAAACCTGGCAAACAAACAATGATAAGTGGTAAACATCAACTTCCTACTACTTCCTGTACTATTTAGCGACTATACCTACATATATGGAAGTGACCGTTGTTATCCTCTTGGGATCAGCCGGTCTTGCATAAAACTACCGCCTTTATCTATAACTATGGTCCACCGAGCCATGTTCCTTCTGCTGCTGTCTGTGCAGCTACTAGACGGACGACTATTAGTAGCAGTTTCTGGATAAGAGACAACAAAGGAAACGAGAACAGTAATAGCTGACAAGCAAAGCAGACAAGCCAGCCTGAAAATATCTCCAGATAAAGCCATTCCCACCCATCCATTGACAACTTGGCTTGACACCATACAGATTTCACATCATGTATAGAGTACAGACTACGTGCACGTACATATGTACCATGCCATGTACGTCTCGTTCCACACATAGATCACAATAGAGACAGCATCTGTATGTGTGTGAAAGAGAAAGAGACTAGCCGCTCGTTGACGTGGCACTACTTGACCGGCACAGAACGGTCAGAAAGGAAGGGAAGGGGGGAGGGGATCTCTTCAGTATCTTGCTGGATTCGGGGGGAAACATGCGTGAACAGCGGGATGGAATGAAATGGGGGGCATACAAAGAATAACGAAAAAGTAAGCCCAAAACCGAAGCCCGGAAAATGCAAAATAAAAACATAATATAAAACAAGTCGGTCTGGTCTACCTTGATCAGTGATTTGTGATAAAAAAAAACATGCATAAGACATTAGTTTTTGGCTTGTTAGTCTGAATGCAGGTCATCTTTACGGAGTCACCTACTCAATTTGCCTTGCATAAAATAAAGCAATGGCACCCAATCAGTTTGTTCACCGACTTAACTCGAGCCCTCTTTTTTTCTGGTCTTCGGGACATTCTACAAGTTAAAACGCGAGGCCGCTTTTCTATGCTTGTATTTAGTTACTAGTAATAATCATTATAGTCCACAGCCTCTCTTTTTCTTATTATGTAGTTGTATGTGCGGGGAAAGTTAGCTAATATGAAGTTTGACTGTTACAGCTCCTCGAATATAACAAACCGTCTATCTGCTGACTAAAACACAGACGCTAAAAGCAAGGCTAAGCCTTCAGATGGACTAGGCTAACGAGGGGGGGAGGTAAAGAGAATAGAAGAAATAGGCTTATCTCAGTCTTCTGAAATTAATCCACGACGGGCCATCTCTTTACCGACTTTAAGTGAGTCACGAATAGATATATTGAGTCTTATGAAAAAAAAAAAAAATGAAATGAAATGACCGAATATACGGTGAAGTAGCCTTGACACAAAAAAAGCAAAATAAAAATAAAACTATCGTCGTTCTTCCTTCTAATGTCCAGCTGATACCAAACCAAGCATCTATGCTTCTATATTTCCACAGATAGCTGGGAAAAGTCATAATTTAACCGACCTGGAAATGTCTGTCTCCCGCCTATTTATGTATACGTGATACATGAAAGCATGGGGGCATATTGTCCTGGTCCATTATATATGCTTGTACAAACTTTTTCATCCTCTTAGAGCCGATCGTCCGGTTTTCTTGGCTTCATATTTGCTGCCAACAACTTGAGGATCGTTGGTTTCAGCTGCACACATGAACAAAGCAATATATGATGACACAAGAACAAAAATGCGTATATTGGTAAAGCCAGGGTGATATTATATACCCTACTTTTATTTTCTTCTTATGTCTCCCCCGGCGTTCTTGAAACTCTCTGTTGTACCTTCTTGATCTTATCAACTTACATAGTAGTTGATAATAATACACATGCATACACATACATACACATACAGACAGCCCTTCCTTGACTATCTCTCACCTTGTCTTCTTTTCTTTCCTCTATCTTGAGCAGCACGATGAGGTCAAGGACCCATTGAATCATCTTGTCTGTTCTTCGGCCTGTCATGTCCAACCACATTTCCGCCTTGATTGTACAGCAAATCTTGCTCACCTCCGTCTAACTTATTCTTTCACTACACATATATATATGTAGCTCTGAAAACTTGTCTGCTTATCTCTATTCTTTTTGGCTTTGATTCGCACATGGTGTTCTATGTTAGGCACTAACAAGTTGTCTCCATTGCCCTCGTAGGACCATGTACATATGATAGATAACATCCATACAATGTCACTCAAAGCCTCCATCTCTGTATTCATGTACATGTACATCTCAGCTCACAAGATCTCATCCGTACCAAAGTTATTCCAATAACGGGTTGGCTATCCTTTGCAGCGTCCTTAAAACCCAACCAGTTGCCCGCTGGTATCTATCTAGCTTTTCATTCACCTCCAATCTCCATCAATACAACTATAAAAAACTACTAAACCTAGCCTTCATTCCGTCTTCTTGCTTCCTCCCCCGTTCTTCGCTTGCCCTACTAACTGAGGATTCGCTCCTGAAACATGCACTATGCAACTTGATTCTATGGTTCTTTCTCTCTTGCTCTTCTGAATTATTCTGTTGTTTTGATCAGTAAAAGATCGCGAGGGCAAATCAACCCAAGTCGAGTTGTTGCCGCCTGTTTTTTTTTCTTTCTTGCCCAAACGAGCTTTCTTCCTCCTACCATAGGATCGATGTGAGTTGTTCGAATCGAAATCCCGAGCACGTCAGGATGATGATACGTCGCTAAGAAGTATACCGCGTAATATAGTAGGGTTAGGGTCATCATCACAGACTTACAAATGTACAACTATAGTAGTCCAACGTACGACATAGCCATAACTTCATCATGTCATATCGATACTCCTAGTAGAAAAGGATGAAATACCAGCATCAGATCAAAAGCACGTAAATACTACATTGTGGCAATATAGGCAACAATTATGCTATAAATTTAGTCTACCAAAAAGGAGACGATGAAAACTACCGCAGGACTCGTTAAGAGATATATAATAAGATAGAAAAAGAAACAAAGACAAAAAACATGAATACATGGATACATGGGAAACAATTGTTTGACTACTTGCTTTTGTTTATTCGTCTAGAACAGCAGCAAACTTCTCCAACATTGACTGGTGGATAGCCTCGTACTAAAGACACAGATAATGTTAGCAATTTCTCCTGTAAACATATTGACATCGCGTTTTCTTACCTTCTTGCAGATGACGTCCTCGCCTTCGGTGGGAACCTCAAACTTGAGTTGACGCAGCTGTGCCTGAAGATCTGAGGTAGCTTCGCGGACCTTGGACCAAGTCTGGCCCTGCGAGATAACCTTCTGTGCTTCGTCGTGGAAGCCAATCATCAACTTCATCATCCACTCGGTCTTCCATAGAGGGCAGAATTGGTCGTAGTCTGAGTAACCGTTCTGCTGTAGGAAGTCTTCTTTCACGAGCGTAGCAATGTCTAGCGTAATCTTGTCAGGGTCTGACAGCGCCGACTTACCAACAAGCTGCACTACCTGGTCGAGCTCTTCCGAGTCTGAAAGCAGCTGCTTGACACGGTCACGAAGTCTGGGGAAGTCAGGTAGTTCCTTCTCGTACCACTTGTCCAGAATCATCGTGTACTTGGAGTATGAAACTGCAGTGTTGATGGATGGGAAATGCTTGCGCTGTGCCAGCTTCTTGTCTAGACCCCAGAACACCTGCACGATACCCAGGGTGGAAGTAGTGACGGGATCCGCGAAATCACCACCGGGGGGACTGACGGCACCGACGATACTAACACTGCCCTCGCGCTCAGGTGAGCCCAGGGTAGTCACCTTACCGGCACGCTCGTAAAACGAGGCCAGCTTGGCACCTAGGTAGGCAGGGAAACCCTGATCAGCAGGCATTTCACCCAGACGACCAGAGATTTCACGAAGAGCCTCGGCCCAACGAGACGACGAGTCAGCCATCATGGCAACGTTCATGCCTTGATCACGGAAGTACTCAGCAACAGTGATGCCGGTGTAGATAGAAGCTTCACGGGCAGCCACAGGCATGTTGGAGGTGTTAGCGATCAGAGTGGTGCGCTTCATGATGGGCTCACGGCGACCGTCGACCTCGATGGTAAGCTCAGGAAAATCCTTCAAAACTTCAGCCATCTCGTTACCGCGCTCACCACAACCGACGTAAACAATGACATCACTGTTGGAAAACTTGGATACAGACTGCGAAATCACAGTCTTTCCGCAGCCGAAAGCGCCGGGGATAGCGACAGTACCACCCTGAACACAAGGGAACAGAGCATCCAGTACACGCTGACCAACAATAAAGGGCTTGTCGGCCGACAGCTTCTCGGTGCTAGGACGGGGCACTCTGACGGGCCAGCTCTGCATCATAGGGTATGAAGTCTTTACGCCATCAAACTCTAGCTCCAGAAGGGGCTCGGCGACGGTGTATTCGCCCTTGCCAGAGATCTTGGTAATAGTACCCCGGGCGCGAGGGGGTAGCAAAATCTTGTGAATGGAAATGAAAGAGTTCTCGTATACACTACCCCAGACATCACCACCGGAGATCTGGTCGCCAACCTTGGCAATGGGAGTGAAAGCCCACTTCTTTTCGCGATCGAGCGCAGCAGTAGAGATACCACGGGGAATGTAGATGCTCTTGGAGACATCGGAAATCTTCTGGAGGGGACGTTGGATACCGTCGTAGATGTTGTCGAGCATACCGGGGCCAAGCTCAACGGAAAGAGGCTTTCCGGACCGGGCAACAGGGTCACCGACCTTGACACCAGCTTTGAAGATGATATATGTTAGTTAGTGGTGGTCGCTATGTCTATTTGCGCAGCAGTTGCAGGCTATTGGAAAAGAGAGCAAATAACATACCGGTCTCCTCGTACACCTGGATAGTGGCCTGGTCGCCATTGATACGAATGACCTCGCCAACTAGGTTGTCGTGACCAACACGAACCTATAGCGACAATATCGCATTGTTAGTAGAGCACCTAAGCGCCAATTGGGCATCATGAGGAAGAATATGGACGGATATCTTACCAGTTCGTACATGGCCACACCAATCATGTCCTCGGCGACAACGACGGGACTGTTTAACGTTAGTATGCGATCGACATTCGGTGTTTATGATATTGCGCAAGTGGTGGAAGTGTGTATTTCCAGTGGCGGGGAAATAGAGGCGGGAGGCTTTCGTACGCACCCAGAGACGGAGTAAATCTTGCCTATAGTCAGTTAGCAATGGGCTATCACAATGGCGGATAGCTAGAACGAGTCGCATGAGTACGTACCAGTGTTGGCGGCATCGTGGCCGTCGGCACTCGTTTGCTACATAGCTTGGTTAGCATACGATCATGACTGTAGTATGAGGGCGGGCAGAAGCAGGCCGTAATGAGCTTGGCTAGGCTGATAGCAAACAGCTAAGCCGTCAAGGCTATACAGCAAAGATCGAAGACAGCGACAGCTTCGCGCCTATGGAGTTCATCGTACCGGAGCCATTTCGAGGGAAAATCTAGAGAGTGGAACACGATGGAGATGTGCTAGCAAAGAAAAACTGAGAAAATATTCACTGCAACTGTCGCAAAGCTGCTATTGTTTTGGGTGACGAAGATGGTTTGCGGGATTTCGATCGAGTGATTTGAAATGCTGGATGGTTGGAATCTGGTAAGCTTTCTTTACTTTGCTGGGCTGGAGGCAGGCTGGGCACAAAAAATGTCAACAAGGCTAGGCTAAGTTTAGTTGCTTTAGCTGCTGCAATTGTGTGCATTTGTAGCTCTGAGAGCTTTTTTACAGCGCTGTTTTAGTGACTGCGGCGCTGCTTTTTCAGCTATAAAGCGGCCCCGAGCTACACTTGTGTGTAGCATCGCAAAAGTGGGGGTATATGCGGCTATACATAGATATGTATCTTATGTCATCAGCATGTAGCTTGTCTCCATAATTTTTTGTATGTAAGTTGACTAAGTTATGCTCCCCTATAAAATACAGATATTTATTTATTTATACAGATAGTTCTTAAGTACATATAATCAATTGTACAAGCCATAGTCTCGACTTTATAGAGTAAACCCTAATTCGTATTGCCACAACCTTAGCATGAACAAAAAAAAAGTAACAATCTCAGAGACAGATAGCTTTTTGCCTCATTAAATCCAAGCAATGCAGGCTAACTTGCTATCGAGATATTTATCGTTGTTTGTGTTTGCCCCACAACCGGCTTCCCCTGAACCCTTAAAGCCATCATCGTCCTTTTGCCATCGTCTTGTCTTTATGAGTTACCCCTGAAAACACTGCAGAAAATCAGCCAGTCAGAGGCAAGATTCAGTAGCGTATCAGCCGCTAGCTCCACGGCAACGCCAGGCCCAAAAGACACTGAAGAGACGTCGAAAACCGCCTGTACCGACAGCGCTCCATGCACACTAACAGCAGTACCGTCGCAACGTCTTGTTTCAAGCCACGCACTTAAAGCCTCTACTGCGTCTCCTGCTCGTCATTAGTTTCTTGTTGACATCTAACGAAGCTGTCGGCTTGGCTCCAATTCATACACACGTTCTTTTCATTATTGCTGCGCCTGCACCATATCAACTTTCGTTTCCCACATAACTTCTGCTTCCTTTTGCTCTGCTCATTCTACCGTCACGATAATACCAACCTACACACAACTAGAGCCTCGATAATCCCGTCTCTCTAGGCCCCGGTTGCAACTAGTCTTCTCTTCCTTCCACCGCCTATTCTTCCATCCCCTGGCCAGTCGCTTATTTCTGACTCGCCTGCGTCTTTTTTTTTTCTTCCAGGTTGCTATCTTTTCCTTCACGACTTGATCTGCCCTGTCCAAACTTGACACGACGACACCTGCCAAAGCGGCACATTGACGAACCATCAGCGCCGTCAGATTCTTCTCCTCCCTCTCTTTTCCCATATGAGAAGAACCTCTCTTCCCAAGGCTAAGAAGAACTCCGTCGACTACGATCCTCACGAGAAGCCTGAACGATACGCATCTCCTAAATCTGCTGCCGCCATGGCCCAAGTCCAAAGAATCCGGTGGATCAAAACCACCGCGCTGATTCTGTTCGTGGTCTTGTTCTTCTACTGGCTGTCGCCTCAAGGCGCCGAGATTGCCAATGACAGAGGTTTGTCCGCGCCTTTCATCTCCTTCAAATCTAGCGTTCCCCAGCTAACAGACAATGCGTCTTTTGTAGTTGTCACCACTCCCTCGCAACAACAGCCTGTTGTCCCTGCTCATCAGCCCGCAGTCCCCCCTGCCGTTCCTAAGCCCGCCGTCGAGCCTATCAAGCCCGTAGCCGAATCGCAACCAATTGCCAGCAAGCCCGTTGCCGCTAACAAGCCCCTCGTGACCGAGAAGCCGGCCGCTGAGAAGCCTGTTGCTGATACCGTCTCTGGCAGTGTCCCTGCCACTTCCAAGCCTCAGAGCCAGACCCCTTCTGAGGTCAGCGCTGGTACCGATAAGTGCACCGTCTCTAGCTCCAAGGACAAGCCCATTGTTCAGTATGTCCTGATGATCGATGCCGGCAGCACTGGCTCGCGTATCCACGTTTACAAGTTCAACAACTGCGGTGATACCCCTGAGCTTGAGAGCGAGGTCTTTGAGAAGGTCAAGCCCGGTTTGTCTGCGCTGGCTTCCATCCCCTCAGATGCTGCGAAGAGTCTGGACCCCCTTATGCAGATTGCCATGGAGAAGGTTCCTGACTCGCTCAAGTCCTGCACTCCCGTCGCTGTCAAGGCCACTGCTGGTCTGCGTCTCACCGGTGCCAAGGCCGCCCAAGATGTTCTGGATGCCGTCCGCACTCACCTGGAGACCAAGTACCCCTTCCCCGTCGTTTCCAAGGAGGATAACGGTGTCGTCATCATGGATGGCTCTGATGAGGGTGTGTACGCCTGGATCACCACCAACTATCTGCTCGGCAAGATTGGCGGTCCTAAGAAGAACCCTACTGCTGCCGTGTTCGATCTTGGTGGTGGTTCTACCCAGATTGTCTTCGAGCCTACCTTCCCCGAGGTTGGCGGTAAGACTGAGAAGATGGCTGAGGGCGACCACAAGTACCTACTAGACTTTGGCGGCCACAACTTCACTCTGTACCAGCACTCCCACCTAGGCTACGGCCTAATGAGCGCCCGCAAGGCTCTGCACGCTATCTTTGTCAACGAGCTGTACGAAGTCGAGAAGGCTAACACCAAGTTTGTCGACACTCCCCTCGTCAACCCTTGCCTGGTACCTGGCAGTGTTGAGAAGATTCCCGTAGCCCTCGGCGAGAAGCACCCTCTCGGCGAACTTGTCAACTTCACCATGACCGGCCCCACCACTCCGGCTCCGGCTCAGTGCCGCTCGCTAGCCGAGAAGATCCTGAACAAGGAAAAGTCGTGCTCGATGGACCCTTGCTCCTTCAATGGTATCCACCAGCCATCGCTTGCCAAGACCTTTGCCTCGCAGGAAGTCTTCATCTTCTCTTACTTTTACGAGCGCACCAAGCCCCTTGGCATGCCCGAGTCATTCACTCTACGTGAGATGCACGATTTGACTGCTACCGTCTGCGGCGGAGAGGACTCGTGGTCGCAATTCAAGTCGATCCCCGGTGCCATTGAGGAGCTCAAGAACGAGCCCATGTTCTGTACTGATCTCAACTTCATGCTTGCCCTTCTGCACACTGGCTATGAGATGCCCATGGAACGTGAGGTCCGCATTGCTCAGAAGATCAAGGGCAACGAGGTTGGTTGGTGTCTGGGTGCTAGCTTGCCGTTACTTTCCGGCACTGGCTGGTCATGCAAGCTGAAGGATGTGACTGTATAAAGAATTGAAAAAAAAAACCTACAACAAAATTTACAAAAAAGCCAAGACTAGAAAAGAAGTTGGAATATCATTTTCTTCCATTTTCTTCAGATTTTATTTCTTTTTTGTCCTTTCAATCGTCTCATCATTCTTGTGTGTCGTTATCTTTTTGAGGTTCTTCTTTATTTCTTTCTTCTCTATAGACTTGAACATTTTTTTGTTAATTTGATTTTATACCACTTTTTTCTTTTACAAAATTCAAATATCATGTTTCTAAAGCCGAAGTGTATATTAAGGGTGTACATATTGATCCATCATGTCTTCGATGTTGTTGAACGTTACTACCAAAGGTAGTACAGTTTCTGAGAAGATAGTACGCACTTTGGTATATGTAATCTAGCTGTAGCTAAGATCCGAAGATTTTTCCATGATGTGATGAAATCATCGTGATATATTCAAATAGAAAACAAAACTTTTACGCATCTCATATACGCTGACTTCTATTGTAACAGTTAGTCTCATGTTGGCGCCGCAACATGATTAATGACATCTTCGATGACATCTTCGGGGCCAATTCCATCCAGTAATTCGCTGATAGTCTTAACATTGCTCCCCCATTGTAGGCTTCGTTCCTGGTGTGACTTCACAATCACCAAGCGATGCAAGTATATCTTACGGGCAGCAAGCACGACCAGTGCCGGTGTTACAAAGTTGATGCGGTGAAGCGGTGCGAGGCAGCAGCAGAGTGTTTCCAGATGCTTAGTGGCAGTCGGAGAAACACCCGAGGCAACAGCGCGGTGCAGACGAAGAAAAGCGATGAGGTTGAGTTGATAACGGAGGACTTCAGTGTCAGTGCTGACATGCTTGCTTAAGTCACTTAACGTAGATATATCCTGTAAGGGGCCAATTGAGTCAGGTTAGCTACCTGGTTGTCTTGGATCTGGTTGGCTTGAACTGCCCGAATATTGATAGCGGAAGGGATAACTCACGAATTCAGAGAAAGTAGCGTTTTCGACCTGTAGTCTACTAGTACTACGCTTGACGACGCTCATATTCGATTTCACAGACTCATTATCACCACGTACACGGTCATCCTCGGCACTATGAAGATAAACAAATCCGTCGCTTGGGTCGTGGAAATGCGCAATGAAGAAACGGTCATTCAAGAGCTCCTCCAAGCGTGCCTCGCCGCCCCTTTCTCTAGCTAGTACCGGGATGAGCATAAACTGTTTTGGAGCGGTCTGCATAGTACGCGTGAAGATGCGCTTGGTACGAAGCAATTCGAGGGCCTGAATCTGTACAATGCGTGGAGCTAGGTTCAAGTCCTTCGCTAAGATGATATTGGGCATCTGTGACCCGCTGGACGTCGAGGCGGAAAGTGGATGAGCGGCACTATTGGGTGTAGATGGCGCTTGGATGCTGCCTCCCCCGCCGGCGCCATTGTTACTACTGAGACCCGGTGAGTTTGGCATAGAGTTGTAAGTGGCACCGGGCACCGCTAGACTAGATGATGCATAGCGCGGTGGAATATAGCCATCATAGTCGAAGCGAGTTTGAAATGGGGACGGCGAGCGTGGTGGCTGATGTTGTGAAGAGCTCCGAAGGATAGATGAGATAAATTCGTCGATAGTAGTCTGCGGTGAGCAATTGACGACTACGCAAGACATACCGAATGTTTTAGAGGCAATCTACAACGGTTGGACAATGGTGATGTTAGCCATACGATCAATTATCACGAGCAAAGTTGGCTTACGAGCTGGAGCTCTTCGATAAGGTCATTTTGCATAGAGGCTGGAGAGCTTATGATGGGGTGCTCGCGCGCCACTAAGCTAAGCAGAAGCGCCAGCTCAATATCGCAGAGGCCATGGACCTTGGCGATCACATCGTCGTCATCGGACATTAGAAGACAGGCGCTGCGGTCTCTGGCGAGCTGCCAGCACACATTAGGAGATAGATCCAGAGGACGTCTATGAATTATGCTGATAGAGGGATGGTGATGAAAAAGTAAAGGCGGAAACAATAAATTTTGTCCTGCGTAGTAAGGATATAAAGAGTATAATTGATGGTTGATAGGCTTGCTGTTGGTGGATCGTCAAATCAATGGCTCGATAGCTAAGTCAATGATGATAGTCGACGTCGAGGGTTGGCTCCAAAAGCTGCTTAGTCAGATGACGACAGGTAACGAGCAATCCTCCCTGTACATCTAGTAAACTCGACATTAATTTTAAAGTCATTAAATGAAGCACCATATATCAGTATACATAAGTGTATATAAGTCACCGAGCAATGCGACACCTCTGTTATTGATCATTTGGCTTGATTCAATGGTACATTCATGATAGAACAGTTTTAACCTGACAATTGCTGCATCATAAGCCTCTGTTGGGCTTCAAGGCTCGTGATGTCCAAAGTGCCACGCACTTCGAACCTTGTTGTGCACATGACAATGTATGATGTTATTCTTTGTCTACACTGTATGCAGCTGCAACTACACCGAATATATGTATAACTGCGCAGCTATATGCAGATATAGTTAGCACCAACTATAGCACTATTCAATTATAGAGAAGAGATTCCAGTTTTTAAGCTGCGGAAGCGACAACGCAGACAGCTCAGCGAAATCCCAAAATAAACAACAAGTAACAAAAAAAACATTGCAGGTGGCGCGAGATAAGTAAGCGACTCATCTAAACCAATCATGTGTGGGGCCGCTGCCTGAGAAGTCATCCTATCCGGACTGCGTTGCGCCTTGATATGTGGTGCCGTTACGGTTATTGTTATGTTATTTAAGTTCATAACTTGATTCATTTCTTTATTCTATGGTCACATCTTGTAGAAACAAGACCTAGATGAAAGGTTTTCCCTTGTGATAGGTAAACGTGGAATGTGTGTGTTTGCAGAGAATCGCTACTTACTAAGACAGTTCTGTGGTTATTTTATGTATTTCCTTTTTAGTTCCTATGTCTTTCTAATTCCGTCTTTTGCTGTTAGTGCCATATATATAGTTACCAGAAACGCAGACTGCCCGTTTGGGTTGACAGATCAGACCGGTCAGTAAGATAGGCCGTAGTGCATACTCGGTATGTGATAGAGTACGGCCCAAAGCATAAAAACATATCAACATCACCACCAACACTCATAACAACGGCACCGGATTTTCCTAGAAGGCATCAAGGCTGCCCATCCAAAGACGGCTAAACAGCTGCCGATAGATGTGGGCGTCGGAATATCTTTCCCCTCTTTAGGCGATGGTCGCTCCCTCTCAATTCCTTATTCCACCCGTAATTGTCGCTTGTGCACCTGTTAACCTGTAGCCGTTCCTTTACTGTGCTGTGCTGTGTTATGCTGTGCTGTGCTGTGCTATGGTGTTCCTGTACTTTGTGTTCCGTTGGCTGTCGCTAATCTTATAGTGGATGGCTACCATGGACTGTGGCGTCGTCCGCTATAAGCCGACTGTTTCACGCCTATTTACGAGCCGCTACAGCGCCAGGAACTCCCTAAGCAGCCGGCCTACAGTCTACCAAGATAAACCCTGTTGGTTGTAGTAGTTTATACAGTATACATATAGATCAGAAAAGAGCTTAACTTTGGGTGGTCCCAGCCTTTGTTTTTCTGAGGCATCTATCTATACATGTATGTATATACTTTTTTTCTACTTTGCCCCCATGAAAAAGCCACTAAAAAGCTCGAAACAGTAGCTAGAAGAGCCTCTGAAAATTAACGTCATAACATCTCAGTATTCCCAAAGCCCCAACCAGGCCTTCTTTTTTTTCCCACCGCATTTTTTTCTTCTCTTATTTTTAAACCTCCAACTTTAGAGTCCCAAAATCTCATACAACCACCCACATTTTCCAGTCATCATGTCCGCAAGAAAGAAGGTCCTTCTCAAGGTTCGTATATTCCCTTTGCTCTCTTCTTTTACCACTTCAATCGATCCTCGTAAGAGCATTAGTCAAACGAGCTGCCCGCCCCATCCAAGGCCCCAGCCATCCTCCAGCGGCGCCTTATCTTTGCTATCATTGTCTCCATCGCCGCTTCTATCGGCGTCGCCATCTCGCCTGTCGGTGTCCGCCTCGGTGTCCAAGTGCTAATATTTCTACTCTACAGGTGATTATCCTGGGCGACAGTGGTGTCGGCAAAACCAGTCTGATGAACCAATATGTACGATTCCTCCGCCTTGTTCGATCACAGGCCCCCCTCACCTCCTCTTCCTCTTCTCCGCCGCTCTCCGCCTAGCGATGCGACCGTCGCCGTCTTGCAAGAATCGCTCCGTCCGTTTCGACTAGCATGAGCGCCCAGCATAGCTTCCTGGGCCCTCCATGAATACTACAGTGACTGTGCAATTGCTAACACCTGTTTGCGTCTGTGGTATAGGTGAACAAAAAGTTCAGTGCTAGCTACAAGGCTACCATGGCGCCGATTCCTGACCCGTGAGGTCCTCGTCGACGACCGCCAGGTCACTATGCAGGTAAGTCTGATATACGCTTCCATGCACTGTGCTAGTTAGGCATCTCGGTGCTAATAGTTCCTTGCTCGGGTGAATCATTGCAACTAAACTTTTATCTTCTCTGTCAGCTGTGGGATACTGCCGGCCAGGAGCGCTTCCAGTCGCTAGGCGTAGCTTTCTACCGTGGTGCCGACTGCTGCGTTCTGGTGTATGATGTCAACAATTCCAAGAGTTTCGATGCGCTGGACAGCTGGCGCGATGAGTTCTTGATCCAGGCTTCGCCTCGCGATCCCGATAACTTCCCCTTTGTCGTTCTCGGTAACAAGATTGATGTTGAGGAGAGCAAGCGAGTGGTAAGTAATCGTACATCTTGCGTCTCTACAAGAAGGACATGTTCTAACTCCGAATCATAGATATCGAACAAGCGCGCCATGACTTTCTGTCAGTCCAAGGGCGGCATTCCCTACTTCGAGACTTCCGCAAAGGAGGCCATCAACGTCGAGCAAGCTTTTGAAGGTTAGTCCCATGCTTGTGTTTTGTCGACATTGATCTCTATGTGCTAACAATCATCTTCTCTCCTACAGTCATTGCCCGCAACGCTCTAGCCCAAGAAGAATCCGAAGAGTTCAGCGGTGATTTCCAGGACCCAATCAATATCCATATCGAGAACGATCGCGACGGTTGCGCCTGCTAAATATCTAGATTTGGCTCTTGTACTTCATTGACCTAGCATTGCGATAGTGCCCTTACTGGCTTTCTCGGAAAACTGCCATGTTCACGGTGCTTCCCGGTTCTTTTTACTTATGTTCTGTCTTCACGGTCTAATGACATGGACGGGGCAGTAGTACAACTGATGATAATGTTTCTAGGAAGCTTTTACTCCTACGAAGGGAAGGAGAAGTCAGTTCATCATGCCTGTTTTTTTAGCCTGATGTCTTTTTTGGCTTCTTTTTCATACTCTTTTTTTATCTCCTTCCCTTTTTCCTCTACGTTATCACATCTTGTATCTCTCTATCATGTCGCCAACCAACTCAGATTTGGGTCTCTTTCTCAAGTCAACTTGGTATTCTGGTTTATTCCCTTCTTTTTTTTTCTGTCCTGTTCATGCTATCTGTCTCTTGTTTGTTTTTCTCTGTTACTACATATCATATCTGCGTTGCTTTTTGATTCTTGATTGGAACAATTCGATTCTTTTTTTTTCTTATCACATTACTTGATGTTACCATATCGTGCTCCATTAAAGAATTGACCATAAGTTAAAACAATAAGTAGCTATGCTTTCTATCTTACTCAAAGACAAGCAAAATTAATAGCAATAAACCTTAGTACGTCATATTAACACACACTATGCGCTTACCCAACAATATAGTCGGACATTTCGTTATGAATTGCTGTTATACACTGTTACACAGCAAAAAATCGACACTTGAATTCACATCTTATCCACCAGATCACACTAAAACACAATATGTACGTCATTTTTCCGTAAAAGTCATACAACTACATAATAACAAAACATAACCAACATAATACACAGCGAAAAAGAAAAACAAAGGGAAAAAAACCGAAAGATATATATCTGTTATGTTCCATCAGAAAGAATAAAATAGTGACATTAACCTTGATATCACGATTATAAAAGAACAGAAAACGACGAAAAAAAAGCAATCAAATAACCCCCAATAATGCAAAGCCAGTTACTATCGATCTCATTCTATCAACGAGAGACAACTAGTTGCTCTCATGAACTATAGAATGCGAGTGACTTGGCAGGAAAGTCGCCCATCCAAGCAAAAAATCTCGTCTGTGAGGACAAGATAGCACGCCAGTCAGTATGTGGCATATATTTTATGTAGTGCCTCTAGCGGCACGGAGTATTCATCCGCATATATACAATATCTTCTGGTATGTACGTTGATGTATATCTAGATAGATTTACTCGTTGGAGGTAAGCACGACACCGCCGGGCAAGAAAACGGGCTGAATATCAGTGAAGCGAGCCACATCGGCGCCAATATCACCGATCTCGGGGACGCTCATGGCGGCCTGGAAGCTCTCGGCGTCCTTGAAGGTGAAGGTGTTGCCGTAGGCATAAGGACCAGACTTGCCGTCGAGGCCAGGGCCGAACTGAACGAACTCCCACTTGAGCAGACCAAGAGGCTTCCAGATCTTCTCGGCGGTGGGCATGTGGTGAGAAGTGTAGTAGTCCAGGTCGAACTTAGCACCCTCCTTGTAAGGGTAGAGGATGTGCATGAGGAAAGGCATGGTTGCGAAAGTAAGATGTTTGTAGATGTTGAGAGAAAGTAAGACAAAGGTAGAAATGAGAAGTATAGTATGTCGTAGAAGGAAAAAATTAAAGACTGTAGAGGAAAGTGAGGCTGGATAGTTGAAGATGATGATGGGAAACAAAAAAGCAGACACTCGGAATAACACAGCGGGACGAGCCCAGCTTTATAACCTTGTGAAGATGAAGGGGGTGGCACACCGGAAGTCTAATTATCTCTACTCTTTTACCTCTTTTGTTCAACTCGCTCGTTCTCCTCAAAGCAGTTCTAAGCTCGTTTGAGCTAGTAGCAATAGCAACACCGCTCCCCGGGCCTTGACTCGAGTTTCTTCTTTTGCTTTCTTCCTCCTGGTATTATTTTTTCTATTGGTATTCATACACATGTTTATCTTTATTACTTCTTTCTTCTTTCTTCTTCTTCATCCTCGTCGTTCTTCTTAGGCTTCTGTCCTAACTTGATCTTGATGCCTTGTCATCACCCCCCCCCCCCCCCCCCCTTCCCCTACGATCTTCTTGCCGTATATTTATCCAACACCAACCAAGTCTACCAATCAACCTAGTCCGGCTAAGCTATACCATGACCCGACCCGACCAAGAACCAAACACCAAGCCTAGACGATACTACATGTGGCACACAGACCACCCTGTCTTGTTTTTTTCTCGGTATTATTATTATATTATCCTGTCCGTGAATTAATACTGTCTCTGTCTGGGTCCAAACTTTAGTGTATATGCCATGGCAAACAAGTATCCACCTTTCGTCATGCTGATTACCAGAAAATAAAGATATATCCGCCATCTACTCCAGCCAAATAGGTCAACTCCCGTCGTATTTTATCTCACAGTATAACTATCTTCAAGATATGCTATTCTTACAGGGACCAACAAGAGACAGGGTAGCTTCCAATTATTAGCACATGATACCCATACAACATGGATAATATTTGTAGCAGCCTTATAATAAAAAAGATCCAGTACGGCTCTAGGCCTTAACCTCACGATGATTTGCTCGGTTATAAAGCTATATACAGTCAGAAAATATGGATCTTTCAATACTATACAGTTATGTCAAGCTCGTGACCGAGTAGAAAGATAAACATTTTAGCCTCCAGCCCGACTTATGCATCGTGGATCTCGGGCTCTCAGACACAAATTACCAAAGACCTCCTTCCTACTACTTACTAGTTAACTTGAGCAATGTGTTTTCCTTTCTTATTGCTCACTTTTAGACTAGCGAGCATAAGTTCAAACAACTTGCGTGTTTTTGTCAAAAGCCCTTGTCCTTGTCACTAACAAATACAGGTATATCTATACTCATTTTTCTCTCTACTAATACATGTACATATGTATCTCTAACTACGTGATATTTCCTCCCAAAAACGTCTTCGACTTGATCTATCTCTTTACTCAAATCTTACAAGTCATAAAGTTTCCCTCAGCAAGTACCAATCGCACAGGTGTTGCAACTCTAGTGTCGTAACTCAAGGGGCGACCATATGTAAACAGAAGATGAAAAAAGATGGAGGGTATAAACTTACTCTTGGATCATAACGGAGGGGGCGAATCCTCGGGATACTGATGGTGTCTTATGTCAGACATAAACAGCGCTTTAGCCAGAAACGGGGACGGTGGTATAGCAAACATCTTAAAAGATACATAAAGATGCTTATATATGTGGACTACTATAGCAAGGCAAGGTTCAAAGCACCAACAACGGGGTACGAACACGTCCTTGGGGTCGTTTTCTCTGCCCGTGGACGTCCCAAGAGGCCCATTTGACGACTCCCACATACTTTATTTTCCTTGTTTTTCCACTTGTGCTCAAGAAATTATTTATCCGTTCAGTTACATTAGGTATAGCTTAGAGTCAATGAGTCGAAGTGTAAATCAGGGTTTCCCATGTCTTGAGAATAAAAAAGACACGTCAATTTGCGCAGTTGTTCTTGGCCCGCGCTCGTTTATCTTTCTTTCCCGGTTGCGTCTTAGCTTTCTTTCTCTAGTTCAGTCTCCTATGATAATGCGCATTAACTCTTAGCTTTGTTTCACGCTATAGATGCTGTGGGGGGAGCAGTTTATCGGGTCTGGATTATGTTTGTTAGGCTCAATGTTCAGATATATCTAAGTACATGTAACCATATGCATATACATACGTTTTTACAATCGATCGTATGTGCGAATTTCTGGATATCAAGCTTATATGGGGATGTGATATGTAATGGAAGACATTGTTTATGTATTGTATAACTCACAATGCCCTCTAGTTATCGTTTAGCTTGTCTCGCGTCACACCAACATCTGCCTCGCTTGCGGCTATATATTATATAATCTGTATTCTATGGTCCAATGCGGCGGTTAAAGATCCCGATTTGTCTTTTGTAGGCTGGTAGTCGCATGGTTTGTATTGGTTTACACTCTGTCGTGTTTCGCTTTCTTTAAATATTTTCTTATTTTCTCTAATATCAAGTTGAGGACAAAAAAAAAAGCCGTTTATCGCCGTCGATCCTCTTCTCATACTTTAGAGAATGTAACCATAAGTAAAAGAGACAAGTATAAAAGATACAAAACCAAGAAACTCCGAGGCACGAGCATTTTGTTCCCCAGCAATTATCAGGATTTCTCTAAGCAACAGAAATTCGGAGGTCACAGAGTCGCTCGACAAGGTCCGAGCCAGTAATCGAAATCCCAAGCGTCGTATGTCGATTGTCCAAGCAGAATGTGGGAGTTGTCAAGTTAAAAAAGTCAGAAACCCGCCGAGTCACGGTAGTGGTGGATGATAGACAGGTCTAGTCCATTCGGGGCCAGACTTTGACTCCTAGGACGAACAGATTAGCACGGCCCTCTCTCTGTATTTTTTCTTATTCCTCGCCCCTATATCTCGATCTTATTCTTGTAGTCTACCAGTTATGCAAATCAAGTATGTATCTGTATATCAAAAAGGGTTTGGGTGGGATTTCTCTTGCTTGCTCTTTGGGACTCCTGAATGGAGGCGCACGGATCTGATCCCGCCCGCCGCTATGGAATCAGGGTGTTGTCTTTACAACTATACAACTTTGTAGTCTACATGTAGTTGTAGTATGCTGTAGAGGCGAGGTAGAAATCATATATCTGTGTATAATGTTACCTATTCCCAGATTATCCCACCAATAAAGAAAAAAAAAAAAGATCTAAAAGATTTCAATATACATCCACGAAAAAGGCCGGCCGAGTCTGAATGACTAGATACGGAATCAGTCTCGGCTCGAGAGTTGGAACATGCCAATACTAGTCATATAGATATGCTTGCTACGGATTACGGTTAATACGCAGGCGAGAATGGAATCACCATTATGAAATCATAGTATCACAGAAATTGAGAGTATATGTAGCTTCGAACCAAAATTTGATGGTCCTCGATCTATGTAGGTTTCCTATATCGGAAATAATACTTAATTTTCGAGACAACGTGTAAGTTGTACATCGTAAGTTGTGCAGATTGCATCTACACCGCGAATAGCCAAATTGGCACCAGTAGATGCGATACAATATTCATAATCTAACATATCGCACATACTAAACCACGGCAGAGTTACAGTCGGAGTTGTTAGACGAACCATATCTAGCTATGAGCTCCTACTCCAACACATTAAGACCACGCATCAAGACCGTCACATTTACTAGGCATGTCCTTCTCACTGACTCCTTTTTTTCTTTTCTTTTTCGTGTAAGCGATGGAAATTGGCCATCTATATTTCTCTAATTCTCGCTGTCTCGCTTTATATCTCTCGTTACGTCTCTTTCACGCCTTCAGAGATCTTAGTTGCCAAGTTGCGGCAAAGGAATGCCGAACATGGGAGTAATATTGGTTGTTGTAGACATTGTAGGTAGAGGGGAAAATCTACTGGGAGGACATGACACAGACCTCTTGAGGATATCCTACTTATTCCTTTTTTTACTTTTCTAGCTCCATCCAAGCCTTTACGCTTAGTTGTAGACACTTGAAGGAACAGAACATAACCGTGTGCAGTTTGAGAGTTGTTGGCATTTGGCTTAAGGGCCCATTAGTCTTTCACTCTACTCTTACATAGTGCTGACCTCTTTATCAACTGCGCCTCGTTTATCGACCTAGGAGTCGACCTTGCTTTTAAATCCCTTACCGATAGTAGGCCTTTCTCTCTTTTTCTCTTGTTATTCATTTCTTCACCCCCCTGCGCTTATCTGTCCGCCAACAAGACTGCGAATATCTTGTACCTGTTTTTCCGGTCTATGGGCTGAGAATAGTAGTAAATTTTGGTTCAATGTATGTACATACATATGCAGAGATCGCCTTTCAACGGCCCGAGTTGACATTTTTCTGTATATAGTATATATAAGACCCGGATGTCTCGCCTACAATATGCCGCAGCTCAAATGCGATGTAAATCATGTACATATGTATACATATCTGTATAATGTATGCATGCACAGTTGTATAATTATCAAGCCAAGGGTTGTTGGTTCCATGTTTTTAACCCTGTTCTTGGGTTGTGACAGATCGAATTTTTACAAGCGATAGAGTTTAACAACAGAGAAATGTTCTAGCTTACATACATATGTATATACGTTCTATTGCAGACAACTTACACGAGACCACAGTCTATGGTCACGACGGAACACACTCCGGTCTGTATCGCCAGATAGATAGTCGGACAACAACAGGCAGTGTATAATTTACCTTGGCGGTCATCATGTATTGACACGAGGTCGCTTGATAAACGAGCGTAAAGATTTAGGGGATAACACCAATATTTCTGGGTCAGATCATTTTCATACGTATGTGGCTTGTATATTAGAGACCAGGGCGGCCATCGAGCCTTGCTTGGGTAAAGAGGAGGTAATTGAAGGGGAAGCGCGTATCTGTAAGCTACAAGGTCAAACTTTCATGGGATGAAGACAAGCTCGGGGCTAACTGTCCGTTCCAAATGTTTTGAGTCTATGATTTTTTGTAGAACTTAGACGCGATATAGGGTTCCTCTAGGGTTGGGTTAAGTGTTTGCAAGGTTTTATTTTAGTTGTAGAATCGGCGCGACAATCTGCCGAAATTTCAATGAATCCTCTTAAACTCTGTTTGATTCCGGTCACAACTGATATTGCATGTGAAAGTATGGGTATCTAAGCCGTCTAAAGTTTTGTAGAATGGTACGAAGAGGGAAAAGGGGTCCAGGTTTCAAACAACAGCAATGGTGCATTACATGGCTCAATGTGACGCCACCTATTTGTCGAGACACTTCACTAGGGTTAGACGTCACATTAGAAAAAAATCTGCAGTTGTATGGTGATATTTAGGAAAGTGTCTAGAGAGAAAGAGCCGCCGTTGGTGTTGTGCCTTCCACATACAGACTACCGTCAGACAGATGTTGTATAAGAGTAGTGGAAAATATAGTACATACATACATATAACTCTACGATTCTATATGTATTTCGTACATGGGGATTTGTAACATCTGTGTGTTCATGCCGACCAAAGCACGACAAGCAAACAGACAGGCAGCCAACTTGCTTTCGGGACGGTAGATTACACATGGCATGGACTAAATAAGGTGAGCTTGGACTGACTCGAACATAGCAATGGGGCGTTGATTGAAGATGTGAGAAAGAAGGAAAACGACGGCTCAAGGTGGGTTATATATAGATATAGAGTGTGTACAAGAGCATCATTTACATGTAAGTTGGAGAGTTATATTCATTTATAAATGTATATGCATGTAATTGTAAATATGAGACTTTGCATTGGTAGGACGGGTTGCTCGGTGAAATTCAAATGCCAGAGGAAGGAAGTTACTTTGAGGAAAAAGAATGCCAGACTTGGAAATTCTGTATTCTGTATTTGTATGTGAAATTAGGAGCAAGTACACCAATCACAAAAATCGACTTGCTTGGTACTGTGTTTATTGTTTCTCGCACGTTTGCATTTGCACATTTTTCCTTAACAATACTGAACCATTGTATTATGCGCACAAAGTCAGCATAACGTACAAAGAAACAACCCCTGCTAGAGATATACAGATAATTATTATTCTAACAGTCAATTGGTTTCTGGTTTGATTTGATACACGCTCGTTTCACGAGCTGTTTGGACTGCAACTACAGACTGATTGTAGGTACAGTGGTTGCAGAAATTGATCATGGGCTATTGTATAGTAAATGCCAACTGATCTGGCAATTTCATGATCGAAATTCTCTTTCTTTCTTTACCATTTTTCTGCTTTCTTTCTTTCGACATCGAGACTGGCTTCTCTTCTTTGTTGCGTATCTTCTTCAATATCTCTCTTTTTTTCTCTATTTTCTTTTTTGCCGGCTGGGCCTATCTATACACACTTACTGGATCTATTCAGCCGTGATATGACTCCTTCCTCCCGAATCGGCACGTCTTTTTCCGAAAATATCCTTAACTCGGCCCAGCTCTTGATACCATCACCGCCCTACAGATAATTGTCATTTCGATCGCATTTACAATTATCTCAGTCATTTCCTAGTTGCTTCTGACTGCGGCGCCGCCCTTCATTTCCTGTCGCCTGTATTTCGTTTTTTGCCAATGTTTCTTACTGGATTCAGTGCACTAGATGCTTGAATTCGTATTCTAAAAATAAACGTATTTTCATAGAGATTGGCAACCATCTCGTCCTGCGGCCATAATTATCGATGCTTCTTGGTGTATGAGCTTCAAGCCGTGCTTTCCCTCTTTATATCTTTCTCATTGTTGATCAGTGTTGTTTCTCTCTTTCTACCTTCTTCACATCTTATTGCATTTTGTTTGTAGCATCGTTTCCGCGTTTGTCTCTGTGTTCTGTTCCCTAGACCGAGATCTGCATTTTTAGTGTTTTTTTTTTCCTCGATACCCCTCGATTGTTTTCCTGGTTTTGTCTTGCATTTACATGCGATTATCTGTTTGCTTAATTATCCTGTACTGATATCAGATATCTGAAATATTGCGTCATGACTCACGATACAGTATCGGAAGCCGGCGCGGCTGAGTCTGGTCGTGAATATCGTCACATTGACCCTTCGCGGACATCAAGAGTTAGAACTCCGTCTGTGTTATCTGGTAAATCGGAACTTAGCGTCCTGGCCGAAAGTGTCGGCTTGGGAGGCGTGGCACGGCGTACGCTTGGAATATCACTTCTTATGGTGACAGTATGTCTGTGGACACTATCAAACTTCATGGCTAGCGTAAGTGTCTACACTATACCACCCAGTACGACGATTTGTCACTCCATCTAACATTTTGCGCCGCAGTCAATCTTCTCCGATGCCACTTACGACAAGCCCTTTTTCGTGGTCTACATCAACACTTCCATGTTTGCGCTGTACCTGGTGCCGTCGTTCCTCAAGTTCTTATTCACACATGGTATCTCTGGCTTGCGCTACGAAGCCCTGCAAATCTGGACCGAGTACCAGTTGACCAAGGGCAAATCGTCCGTTTCGCGCCAGCGGCACCATGAGGACGAGCCCGTCCTAGGCCGTGGTCTGCTTGCCGACGGTATGGAACGCGACAGTCTCGATCTCCTCGACAGCGACGACGAACACGATATCGATGTCGACCAGCAGCACAGCTCAGAACGCTTATCCATGCTCGAGACACTACGCCTGGCGGCTGAGTTTGCCATGCTATGGTTCTTCGCCAACTACTTCGCTTCAGCATGCCTGCAATACACTAGTGTTGGTAGCGCCACTATATTGTCGTCGACAAGCAGCGTATGGACGCTGATGTTCTGCGCTTTATTCCGCGTGGAGAGCTTCTCTGCCAAGAAATTGGTCGGTGTGCTGGCGTCCTTGGCTGGTGTGATTCTCGTGTCCACCGTTGACCTGAGCGGTGCGCGCGATGAGGACCGTGGAAACTTCCCGCACAAGTCACCCTCGCAGATTGCCATTGGTGATTCCATGGCGTTTGCGAGTGCTATTGTCTATGGAATGTATGTCACGGTCATGAAGGGTCGTGTAGGCAACGAAGAGCGTGTCAATATGCCGCTGTTCTTTGGCTTTGTCGGTATCCTGAACCTGCTATTATTGTGGCCAGGGTTCTTTATCCTGCATTGGACAGGTCTAGAAACTGTAAGTTGGCTGAACAGCTGTCTCTGGTTTTGTCTGAGATTCGTTATCCTGTGAGATGTTACTAATATGTATCTTACATAGTTTGCCCTGCCGCCCGATGGACGCATCTGGACCATTGTCCTGGTAAGTCAAAATCAGCCAACCTCCACTCTTGTATCTACTCTGGCTCTGTACTTGTCTAACACTAACATCCGGGCACAGATCAACTCGGTGGCGTCATTTGTGAGCGATATCGCATGGGCTTTTGCCATGCTACTGACCACACCATTGGTGGTCACTGTTGGCATCTCGCTCTCTATACCACTGTCACTGATTGGTGAGATGATCCAATACCAACAGTATGCCTCGTGGGTATACTGGGTTGGCGCCGCGGTCGTCTTCATGTCTTTCCTGTTCATCAACAGCGAAAGCCATGACGGCAAGGAGGGCGATGAGGGAAGCCGGCCTATCTCATCTGAGCCATCCCAAGTTTAAACAGATACTCTGCTCTGCCTGCCACCTTTATCATTCCTTTCCTTTCTTTCGTTTATCATTTTGTTCATGTCACGACCTCAAGTTCTCCTAGGGAGACAATATTGCACGCATCCCTACATTTTGGCTCACATTTTCTTGTTCATTACTGCCAATATCTTACGAAGCTGCAGGACACAGCATGAAGCATCAGCACATTCATTATACTCGCATTTCAATCGCATTCGCAATTTGTCTTCCTGCTACGCCATATGAGCCATTTCTCTGGACGATTCTATAGTCTTTAGTTAATTTCTTTTATATAAAATGATTTCATACAGCTTGGTGCAAAGCACATTAAACCTTTAACAGTACATAACACAACCCTAACGGTAATCCTACGCAGCGCAAGGTACAATAGCCAGGCAAACCCTTACTGATTGTCTCTTTATTGTGTATTACATTTGGTCCCTATAATGCATACATAATCTTTCTTGGCAGAACACCAGCATCTGAAGCAACGCCAAGACTTTGGTAGTCCGCGACGGATCTGGGACAGACACATTCAACAGGAAACTGGTCAAAGGGACCAAGAAAAAGAAAAAGAGAGAGGGTCTTCTAATCATCTACCCAAAAACAGTGTTACTTGCTTATGTCCATATCTCTTTGGGAATTCATGCCGATAAGCCTAAACAGAGAACACGAAGAAGAAAGTCTTACTTTTGGGTGTTTCAAACAAACAAAGAGAGAAGGCGTTGTGTGAATCTTGTGCTTGATCAAGCTATTTTTAATTATTTTCCTCTTTATATTTACCTTGAAGCCCCCTCTCGAGGAGAAAGTAAACTATTCAGTGACTGATAGATCTACTATCTCCTTTATGGCTTTACTTATTTCGTTCTCTTGTTCGTCTTTCATTCTTTCATTATTCGTTTCTTTTTTTGCCTGCTTAGCATTTTCCGCATTGGGAAAAACTCCCCTCTCCTTGCCGATGATCATATAAGTCGCCACTACTTATCTTTTTACCCAAATAACTTTGGCCTCTTGAGGAGCTTCGCCTAGTTTTCTTTTCCTCTCTCTTTATCTTCTTTTTTCTTATCTTCCCTCTCTTAAAAGCTTACGCAAGAAGTACGAAATCGACCACTAAGAAACTATCTGTCCTGCTCTGACCATAATAAACGCTACAAGAAATCGCTTAATATTAGGCTTAGAAGTGCGACTGTGGCTCTCTATCAGGCTGTCTTGATTGTCTGCCTAACCCTTGACCTGGTTCATTTATCGAACTCACTGCTTCCCTCCACTGCCAGTACTCATATATCAAGCTATTCTAGAGACACACGACAGATTCAATATGGCAGCGCCATCCCCCATAGGCCCAAACTATGCCACCGCGTCTTCTTTAGCCTCCGTTAGAACTCCGCGGTCCTGCCAGCCATTGAGTTCCGACCATGAAGCCGAATCCAAGACCCTTGATGCCGTTGACTCGGCCACACACATCTACCTGCGGAATCTCTCCCACCTAGTCGGATGCCGCCTGATCAAGGCTCTTCCACCCCACGCACCTGATCCATCCTACTTCACCACTGGCCTACTCTACTTCATGCCAGTCTTTGCCAGTGTCCGGAGCGCCTGGGACGGTCTCGTACAGGCTGGTGACGGTACCGCCGCTGATGAAGACGATATCGGCCCTTGTGATGTGCCACAGCTGGACGGACTTCTAGGCCTCCTTGCGCCACTCATGGGGGTTCTGGTGAGTCGCGAGCAGGATTTGCGCGATGATATCGGGCAGCTGTGTGGTTTTTCCGACGCCGACATTGAGTTGGAGATCACCGCTATGAACGCTGATACCTTTATGGGAGGCTTGACACAACACATCCAAGCCGCCGTGACTGCCCATGGACCCCGCGCCATGTTGGGCTATTGCTATACTCTGCTGGAAACGCTGCTGCTTTCGTCGGAACAGGTCCGTCCTAAACTAACTGCTCCCAAGCCGGAGTTCTGGCGACGCTCGTCTGCCTTCTTGCGTCCCCTGGAACCAACGTTGGTACCTAAGGCACCGCAGCCGACTGCGGAACTGGGACGTGAACATCCGGCCTTTGCACGCTGCGTGAGCGCCGAATACACGGCAGATCGGCAGACTAAGATCTTTGAGCTTCTATGCGCTGCCGACAAGCTCCTAAATACCGACGCTGACATCGAGGTAGTTGTTACCGAAGCGCGGTTCATGGCCCAGTCCCTCATTCAGACCGTACAGGAACTCGACACGATATGTTGGGATTTGCCATCGAACTCCAACGACAATAGCGGCACTATCAATAACATTGGCATCACCGCACCATCTTCGTCTGCGGCCTTTTATGCTCTGTCTTCCATTGGCCCAGATGGGAAACGCAAGGGCCATGCGCGCAGGGCAGCAAGAGATAGTGTCCAGTTGACGCGTGAACGTAACTGGTGCGCTGCCGGACTTACCGAGCTTGGCCAGAGAAAGGCCCGCGTGCCGTCCACCGGGGGCCAATCTGATGATGACGAAGACAATAATAACAACAGTTCTGAGGATGAGAATAGCCAAAGTAGAGGCCACGGGGGTATGGCACTGGATGCTACGGCCGCAGTGCCACGAAGAGGCGTACTGGATAATGCACACAATGTAGAATGTAGAGATGGGGATAATAGCACCTTGAGGGTGACGCCGGCTGTGTTTAATCCAGGCAGTCGATCTCGTGGTCCATCTCCAAGAAGAGCTCGTGTCATCAGATTCGACTCAACGACGCTAAGGAGGCCATCTCGTGAATAGATAGATAGATAGTAGATAGAGAGATTACGTATTTTGTCTCTGCATACAGTCTGCCATAATGAGTCTCCTTATCTTACGAAATCATGAAGTCTGTAGAACGAACAAAAAAGCTTATTATATCTTTCTATTATATGTATGTGGAAAAGTCATACTGTGATCTGACATTCTGACCTTTATATATCTTCTCTCCCTCCATACTATATATAGCCCACCAACTTACTCATCGTCCTGTTTGTCATATGGGCACATATGCTTGGGAACACCAGCAAATCCATATGAGTAATACCTTGGCGTATCTTCTGGTTCGCGCCGAATTTCCGCTGCCAGCGTGGCATTCCGGTTCCAGAACCGTATGTTCGAATGGTCGTCTATGGTTACAAGTGATCCATCTTTGTGCCAAGCTACCAAGCTACTCTCTACCATGGGACGTGATTCTCGTCTGCTACGTAGGAGAACGCCGTTGGTGACAACTCGCGGTGCTGTCTTGCTCGTAGACTCTTCGCTTTGACGGAATGCTTTACGACTAACTGGGCAGGACTGTTGAGCGTGAATAGTATCTTCATCAACAGGGAAGAGCACTGGGTACGTCGACGAGTTTCCGACTGCCAGAACATCACCGATTCCAGAGATCTTGCCAGGCAACATGTCGCCTTCGATATAGAAAGAGCTAATGTGAAGATCAGGGTGTCGTAAACTGAAGAGCGGACCAAGACCCTCGACGTTCGCGCCTCGGTAGGCATGTCGGGATTCACAATCGAGCTCTGGGACTTCACCTAGCATTAGGTGCGGTAGCGAATAGGCGTAGATGCTGCTGTTACGGCAGGCTGCGTATACGCGTGTACCATCTGATCCGAGTGTCAACGAGGCCACACCATAGTCCCGTTTATAGTGTGGATCATCCGTGGGAAGCGCAGTATGAGCTAACGGCCTAATACTGGCGCCATTGCCGCCACGATATACATATCGAGAATCCCATAGTGCGACGGAGGCATCAGACTCGCCAGCTGTTAAGAAGAGGTGCCCACGGCCAGGCAGCCATTGTAGTGCCGTGACTGAGGAGCGTGTTGTAGTGTTCGCCATCTGATTAGGTTGGGGAATGATACCAGGGATGCTGTTCACCGGTCTAGCGTGGCGCACTGAAGCACTACTGGAGAAGTAAGGAGAGCGAGGCTGAGTGTTGTTTAAAAATGTGATTTCGCTTTCCATGATATTGGCTGGGGCATGGTGCCGTAGGTCCCAGATGTTGATTAGCCCATCACGACCAGAGGTCATTAGGATATTTGGGTCATCGGGCCGGAACTTGATGTTCCGCAGTGTTGAGCCATGCGACCCAAGTTGCATAATGTTCTTGCCCGTCTCAAAATCAATGAC
The DNA here is from genome assembly GCA_009806295.1 of Davidsoniella neocaledoniae. Lineage (NCBI taxonomy): Eukaryota > Fungi > Ascomycota > Sordariomycetes > Microascales > Ceratocystidaceae > Davidsoniella > Davidsoniella neocaledoniae. The sequence goes on along the minus strand of RHDR01000090.1, from coordinate 20,679 downwards.
ATGGGCCGTATTGTCACTAGACGCAGTGGCTATCATACCACCGATTGAATCAATAGCCATGATAGCATTCTTATGGGCCTGCCAAAAGCATGTCATTGAAGGGTATTCTCCGCTAGAATGTTTCTGGAATATCTGGACACAGCCAGTCGATTCACCAATGATAGTAAATTGATCCCTTCCTTGAACTATACATGGTTAGTTAGTCATAGATTCATGCGAGTTGACTTTTTTTTTATGAGCTACATACACAAATTCGTAGTTATACTGAATGGCATGACAGTTTCTTCAATGGGTGTCGTATCGATCATGTGATACATGTCAGATGCAGTAGAGCAAAAGCTTGTAAGGAACGGCGAGTGGAAAGGAATGGCCCGGGCAAGTATTTCTGTCCGCTGAAAGCGGCTGCCGAAGCCAAACTCGCGACTAAGCATTCGGCTACGCAATGACGTATTCTCGAAGCGTGTGATAAACGGTGCTGGCGAGGTCGGCTGTACATACTGTGGCCGAGCTGGCAAAGGGCAAGTTTCCAACTCGAAATCTTCGACATTTGATTCTTCTTCCAGGTCATCGAGTGCTGGCGTTTGTTTGTAGTGGCGCATGTAAGGAGAAGACATGGCCGGTAGCCAATCGTGCGCATCGGAGCTGGGCTCATCTCCCGAGGAGGCTATAATACATCCAAACCTTTCATCGCAATCATTATCCGGTAGATCTATATTCTCGTCTATATCCTCGTCTATGGCCGGGTTCTGCCCCATTTCGGTCGGTGGGAACAACCGACGTTTGGTCGGACGACTACTAAGGACCTCCGCGTTCATCGTTTCTGAGGCGCTTCGCTTTTTGCCTGTTTCCGTTGATGGGCCGGCCAATGACGAGCGTGGCGTAAAGAATTTTTGAAAGCGCCCAGGCGTGACTGAGGCATTACCCTTGGGCCGCGAACTTCCAGATCTCGGAGGTGACATTGGTACAAACGACTTGTCATGCTTCTGTGATTGTATGGGAGAGCTGGAATTTATTGCAGCTGCTGCAACACGCTGTTTTCTTCGACGAGTTGGGGGCGCCATGGGATCGGACAAAGTACGCTCGTTTTTGTGCTGGTTGGTTGGTTGGTTTGTTGGTTGGTTGATTTGTTAATGATCACGTGGTTATGAGAGGGTAAGATAGATGCAGCATAAATAGGCGGATAGCTGATAACGATGTATCACACCAAAAATACAAATATGAGTAAGTTGAAATACAGAAAAGTCAGTCAGCAAATCAAATAAAAGAAGAGAATGCAAAGGCTTTTGCTGTCGAGCCCTATTTGGCGTTATAGCTGGGATCTGGAATTCGGCTGAGAAAAGAAAACATTGAAAATAATGCTTGTGCCTAGGGGAAAACTCAACTTTCTAGGTCTTCCACTAGGCCTTCTTTCTGCACAAGTTTACCACCACCTATAGCAGTGTAATTATCATTAATTCTTGCAGCTTTGAAAAGGACTCATTTTACAAGGTAGGATATTTTATTATCAAAAGGAGTCTATATCAAGATGGCAGCTCACCTATCATGTAAGTTAACTGTTCTGAGTGCATTGCATGACTTGAGCCAAGAATACTATATTTGCACATACAAACTGCGGAGCCATCTTGTTTTTTCTGTTGCCATGGCATGCCACTCAACACGATGCCCGTCCCGATTAGGAAGGCACGCGTTGCTATCGTGTAAACCACGCGCTAGCCAATCAAAGATGGATACCCCCGCCTTTTACACTTATGAAGCTTCAGCCAATGACAAGGAGCTGTCTATAGACTTTTGGGACTAAAAAGTTCCTTATCGATAACAAATTTCTGGTCCAACCGTTCGAAAAATTTGAGATTTGACAAAGTTGCTTTGCAGGCTAATCCGATCGAATATCTTTAGCGACGATTTCGACATCGTGGGATTTGTTCTGACATTGAAGCCAGCATTCGTCGTCTTTGGTTTTCTTTCATATCACACTCTTTTATACGGTCTCAAGGTTGCTAACCATGGCGATTCAGAAGAAACATGGTAAAGGTCGTCTGGATAAGTGGTATAAGCTCGCCAAAGAGAAAGGTTACAGAGCTCGTGCCGCTTTCAAGCTAATCCAGCTGAACAAGAAGTATGGCTTCCTCGAGAAGAGTCGGGTCCTGCTGGATCTTTGCGCTGCTCCTGGTGTAAGTTGTCTATCACCTCTCTCTACTGTCCTCGTCCTGTTCATGATATCGTGCAGTCTAGAAACTAACCCAATGTCTATCTCTACTCATAGTCATGGTGTCAAGTGGCCGCCGAGGCCATGCCCGTCAACTCGCTGATCGTTGGTGTCGATCTAGCCCCCATCAAGCCCATTCCCCGCGTTATTACCTTCCAGGGCGATATTACCACCGAACAGACTCGCGCCACTATTCGCACACATTTGAAGACCTGGAAGGCCGACACCGTCCTGCACGATGGTGCTCCCAATGTCGGTACTGCCTGGAACCAGGATTCGTTCAACCAGGCCGAGCTGGCTCTGCAGTCCATGAAGCTGGCTACTGATTTCCTGGTCGAGGGTGGAACTTTTGTCACCAAAGTCTTCCGCTCCAAGGATTACAACTCTCTCATGTGGGTGTTCAACCAATTGTTCACAAAGGTCGAGGCTACTAAGCCGCCGTCCTCGCGTAATGTCTCTGCCGAAATCTTCGTCGTTTGCCGCGGCTACAAGGCCCCCAAGGTCCTTGATCCTCGATTCCTCGATCCCCGCACCGTTTTCGAAGAATTGGCTGCCCCAACTCCTAACAACGAAGCCAAGGTCTACAAACCTGAAATCAAGAAGCGCAAGCGTGATGGTTACGAAGAGGGCGATTGGACTCAGTTCAAGGAGGTCACCGCTACCGAGTTCATACAGACTACCGATCCCATCGATATTCTTGGTAGTGCCAACAAGATCAGCCTCGAACAAACTGCTAACGGCGACCTATCGCTAGCTGCCCTGAATAAGTTGCCTGAGACTACAGATGAAATTCGCAGACTATGTGTTGATCTTAAAGTGCTTGGTCGCAAGGAGTTTAAGCTGCTGCTTAAGTGGCGTCTGCGCGTGCGCGAGCTGTTCGGTTTGGCTGTGAAGAAGCCTACCTTACAAGAGATCACCGAGGGTGAAGTAACTGAGGTTGTGCCTATGGACGACGAGCTTCGCATCGAGCAAGAGCTTCAAAACCTGAAAGACAAGGAGAACAACAAGCGCAAGAAGGAGCGCCGCAAGGAGAACGAGAAGAAGCAGAAAGAGATCGTCCGTATGCAATTGAACATGACTGCTCCCATGGACATCGGTGCGGAGCAAGAAGGTCCTCGCGGCGAAGGCGCCATGTTTGCTCTTCGTACAGTTGCCAAGAAAGACGGTGCGTTAAGTAAACTTACTAAGGGCCGTATGCAGATTGTCAAGGAGTCTACGCAACCCGATCACATCAACATGGGCGGCGATACTGATGACGAAAGCGACCCGGAGGAGGACCGCCTGGAGAGAGAACTGGATGACATGTATCAAGAGTATCAAGATCGCAAGGCCGACGCTGACACTAAGTACCGCGCTAAGAAGGCCCGTGCCGAACACCGCGACGGCGAGTGGGAGGGATGCTCAGCTGATGAAGGCTCTCAGGGTGAAGATTCAGGCTTGGAAGAGGAAGCTGGCAGCGACTCTGACAGTGACTCTGACGACGAGAAGACGCCCAACACTCTCCTGACTGACCTCGATGATGAGAAGGCTGGCCCTGATGAGTCGGGTCTGTCCAAGAGAGCACGTAACTTCTTCAGCTCAGATGCCTTCCAAGGCGTGGACCTAATAGACGAAGACGACTTGGAAGTTGTTGAGCCTGCGGCACCCGTTGATAAGAAGGCTGCCAAGAAGGCTAAGAAGGAGCAGGAGAGGGCCAAGAAGGAAGAAGCTGCTAAGTCTATGGAGACCAAAGAGGCGAAGAAAGATACCAAGAAAGCAAAGGCTTCCAAGAAGGCCGTCGCTGCTGCCGCCGAAGACTCGGATAGTAGCGATGACGATGGCATTGAGGTTGTTAAGAAATCGGAGGACTGGGAGGAAGAGAAGCGCCGCCCCGATGGCCGTATCGACATCGACATCATCACCGCCGAGGCCATGACACTTGCGCACCAGCTTGCCACCGGTCAAAAGTCCAAGCACGATCTCCTTGACGAGGGCTTCAACAAGCACTCCTTCCGCGACCGCGACGGACTTCCTGAGTGGTTCATGGAGGACGAAGGTAAGCACGACAAGCGCCAGAAGCCCATCACCAAGGAAGCTGCAGCTGCCATCAAGGAGAAGATGCGTGCCCTCAACGCTCGGCCCATCAAGAAGGTGCGTGAGGCACAGGCCCGCAAGAAGTTCAAGACTGCCCAGCGTCTCGAGAAGCTGCGCAAGAAGTCAGACATGCTAGCCAACGATGAGGGTTTGACAGAGAGCGACAAGGCTGCTACCATCTCCAAGATGCTGGCCAAGGCGGCGAAGAAGAAGCCCCGGGCACCCATGAGGGTTGTGGTGGCGCGTGGTGCGAACAGAGGTATCAAGGGTAGACCGACGGGTGTTAAGAGTGGTCGTTACCGCATGGTCGATGGCCGCATGAAGAAGGAGATGCGGGCGATGAAGCGGATATCGAAGAAGAAGAAATAAGGTGCTTCTTTGATATAGAAGAGGAGGACGAGTATCTAGCGGCTTTATTATCTTTGTTTTCTTTCTTTCTGTTGGTTTGGTTTTGTTTTTACTTGCTACTGCTACTTTCTTGACTACTTTAAGTCGACTAGTGTACTTGTACGTTAGGGCGCTTTGCCCACTTCAGCATTCAACATTTAACGGCGTTGGCTATCATGAGGTTCGGAGGCATGCCGAGGACAGCTCAAAAGTTCCTACTAGTTTTTATTATCACTACTATCTTACTAGATCGCATAATCGTACATATGTTGCATACTATCTTCATAAGATCTGTCGCTCTTTTGTTCCCGTCATGACTTAGCTAGACTCTATCTTAGTATATTATCACCATCAAGTCCCTGCCCAAAAGATGAATGTTTACTAAACAGAGACTTGTTAGCCCGTTAGTCCGTTCTACATGTCTAAATGAATCTTCAAAAGGAACCAAAACACTTCCCTCCCTTCAGCTTAATGACGCTGCGACAATCTGCAGGTCTCATAACTTTATCGGGTGACGTCAAAATCCTCGTGCCTTCCAAGCCTATTAATGGCCTAGAAGGTCTCGCAAAAGTGGAGATCGCCTGCATGACGTTTTGTTGGTTCTGGCATCGGGGGATTTTTTTCCCTGCAGAGCAATTACTGCTCGAGTATTTCTAATCATTTCATCGTGCTCTTCATTAATCAGAGAATTACTCTTGTATGAGATCTAAACAAACACAAAACACCAAGGATACACAAGGATATAGCGTGAAAATGTAACAAATCTCTAAAGGATGTCGTAATGGTGAGATTGTAGAGCCACAAGGGCAATTACAGGGCCTGACAACTGCTCTTGCTTTTTTAGGCGACAGACATTTTGCTTAGAATATGAACTGATTTCATGGCATGTTCCAACTGGACTTCGCCGCCGCTCGAACTGGCAATTACGATCACTATTATTCAGGGCACCTCGATTATTTCTATGCATCTATGCAAACCTTCTTTTTCTATTGTTTTGTCGAGCCAGAAGGAGAAAAAAAATATTCATCGAGAAAAATACAAAGCTTCTTTTTTGTTCTTCTTTATACATCAAGCCGAACAAAATTTATCATCAGATCTGATTTTCGACTCATGACGGTTCTAGTTTGCTAACTATATATTTCTTGTGTGCAATCATCAATAATTTCCATTGCTTGCCTTAACTTCGCTGCAGCTTGTTCTTTTGTTTGTTTTTGCTGCATTTTTGACTTGCAGACCGGCCAATCATCATCGCCAAGTTATCTCGCTCATCATCTGAGTCTCACTTTATCTCTTCATCTTTATTTTCATTCTCATTCTCATCTTATTATTCCACATCTGAGCCTCCAAGTTCACCACCACCTAAGCTTCCTTGTTATCTATTAGCCTTGTTGTCCAAAGCGCCCTGGATTAAGGTTTGATCCGCTGATCTACAACCAACGACAGCCAAGTCCTTGATTAACAAACTACACCAAATTCCGCAGTTGACTTCTTCGTTCTCATCTGTCGTCATCCTCCTTTGTGCGCCCATAACATCTCGACGACGTCCACGATGGTGACGGCTTCACACTGCTGAATTTCCACCTCAATATATCAACAGTATCAAAACATCCTATTCGCATCTCCACCGTAGGATCCCCCGCAGCCGCTTTGCGATGAGGACGCTGTAATTCTACCGATTTTAAAGGATTGTAGCTATTTGATGCCATGATCTGGTATCTCTTGTATCCGTTGCGAGGGTAGGTTTGCCCCAGCAATTATTTAGTTTAGCTATAGACAAGCCCTAACATCTCATAGCACAACTGAAGCTCCCATTCTTGCACGCGAACACCCACTACGGCGTGCTCTCACACACTATGCTAAGCATGTAGCCCGCCATGTTGCTACAACTCTGGTAATTTCAGTCACATTAGTGACGCTTGTCATATTTCCACTGCCGTTTCTCTATAGTTTCGATGGCAGCGATGGTACCTCTATCGTGCCTGGCTCTCATTGGACCGCCGTCCGCATGTTGGACCATTCGGTAACTGCCAATCCGGACGTAGAAGTTCGCTCCATGTGGACATATGGTAGCTATGACCAAGCCCTGACGGATAGCTTCATGAATACAGCTTTGCATCTTCATGATAGCCTGTTAGGTCTTCCTGAAAACTGCGGTCCGACGACAGATTCCATCAACTCCAAAGACATACTTTCTAGCCCTCACACAGAGTGGTCCATCTACAATGGACTTACAACAGATGTCATACATGTCTACTCGCCTTTACAATACTGGAACTGCTCTTTGGAAAGGGCACTAAGTCGTGGAAATAGCCAGAGTACAGTTCTTATAAACACTGAAGGCCAAGACCATCTCATAGAATTCATATTTGCATCACGCCACTACAGAGGCCGACAGCTTCGTTCAGCAGATGCTATAGTTTCGACGTTGGTCCATGTTCCTGACTCTGCTATTGGGCAACGTTGGAAGCAGGCTGTGTCCCATATTGCTCTGCAGACAGACGCGCAATGGAGCCCGCTTCCTGAGCCAAGTCATCTAGAAGAAAGCGAACTATTCGAATTCCAGAAATTACCTCTCTCAAGTATTGATGCATCTCTTCTTTGGATAGCATATTCCATGACTGTGGGATACTTCGCCATCAGTCTCGCTAAATTACGGGCCGTGAAGTCCCGAGTTGGACTCATAGCAACTATCTTGCTGCAAACAGTACTATCAATGATATCTAGTATGAGTATCTGCGCGTCGTTGGAGATTGATCTTTCTCAGATACCTAGGGCGGTGTATCCTTTAGCGGTTGTTGCTATGAGCCTAGAAAACGTCTTTCGTCTTATCAATTCCGTTCTTCTTACCCCATCGGAAGCAAGGCCAAGTCATCGTATCGGTTTTGCATTTGGCGAGTCCGCACCAATTGCTATGATGAGCTCAGCCCAAAATCTTGTTGTACTGCTTTTGTCTTCGCAATTCTTCTCGCCTGCAGTCTCATCGCTGTGTAAATTTATCGCCTTCGCTATGGTCTTTGATATATTGTATTTTTCAACATTTTTCTTATCTGTGCTCAGCGTCGATCTTCGACGCCTCGAGCTTAGCGATGCCTTAGCCAAGTCGACGGAGCGGGCAACAAACCCCTCATTACTCACCATGCGATCTTCGGTTCAGTGGCCAGATTCACTTATCCACGGTAAAATAGCTCTGTCTACTCGAGTCGCTGCAACACTGGTAATGTTAGGGCTGTTGGGGTTCGTGCAGTCTCACTTCTCAGGTTTTGGGTACCGTAACATGCAAATCTGGCATCTCATGAACGGTATGTTGGCTTCGACACCAATTGCCAATCCAGTCTCTTGGGCTATGCTTGCAAGGTGGCACGATAAACCCGCCATGGTGCAAATGATTGAGCCTTGCGCTGTTCGATGCATTGCGCGAATCATCCAACCGGTATCATTCATGTTGAAAGGCTCAGACAGGATCCGGCCGGTATCATGGTGGCCGTTTTCGAACGCACTCTATGACTTTCTGGACCGTTACTCGACCATATTCATGATTGTAGTGTTTGCCATAATGGGATTCGTTCGAATTCTTTTGAATATCCTACTTTGGGGCGAGGCAAGCTATAAGAAACTGCAACATGATAACGGCGAAGCGGTACAGGAGGATCTTCTCTCCGTGCGGACCTTCCCCGGCGACCATAAACTAGACATTGCCTTAATGGCCGCCTCGTCTGATGGCAAAGTGGTGTCTGCAGGACTTGATCGAGCGATACGCGTATGGGACGCTCGCACGGGTGCGCCTAGCTATTCTCTTACGGAGAAGAAAGAAGGAACATCTCGCAGTGAAATATTCCCCGTCCTAGCGCTGGCCATTGACCATGAATCGAAATGGCTTGCGGTGCTGACCCCGCGGAGAATTCTCATCTGGGACTTGGTCAAGGCGTGCTGGGGCCCGTCCATAGCAGCAAGCATTGGGGAAGGAAACCAACGGCCGCTAGGGTTCTTCTTTGGGATCGGGCCGGTCAAGGCGATTCCGCCTGTCATTGCGGTGCAACGAGATGGCATGATAACCAGGTATGGGTCGATGCAGGGCAAACGGTTACCGGGGCTCTATGCAACTCGTACATAGTATCCGTGGATCTCATGGTCCGAAAAGGTTAGTTTGTTCTCTCTTGCTCCTTCAACCACATGCACAAATCCTGTTGTGCCTCGATGCTACATGGTAGAAAGAGGTAATCGGTCATTGTCAGAGAGTCACATGCTAAAATTATCTCTCGATTTCTGAATCGATAGATGCACGCAAGAGTCAAAGTTCAGTACTTTTAGTTGCAGCCTCACGTCGCGGCGATGTTTACTGTGCCGCGCAAGAGGCATACGCCAAAGAGGCCGATAGTAACGGCGTCAAGTGGACATCGCAACTTATCTCCCTCGACGGCGAAGATGGCCCGGTTCACCAGGTTTTGGCGCTGTCTAATATTAACGCGCTACTGGCCGTGCGTTCTCGCGCTGTCGACCTTATCGACTCTACCAAATTACAGACGCTGCACACTTTTGCTATGACTGGATCGATTCAATACCGATCTCTACGTTGTTGCCACTCATCACTGCGCCGGCCACGCTGTGGATCGACAGGCATAGCGTCCCTAGCCTTGGTATATACGGATGTTGAATCGGGTGACTGTATCATTCAATCATATCTGCCACCAGAGGCTGGCGACACAATTTGCTTCCGTAATTCAAAAGTTCCCGCCAGCAATATGTGCTGTCCCTGGCCGGAGACACAGGAGTTGATCAAACATGTCGCAAACCCTGGTACGTGGGAAGCGTTGCCGAATGGATGCATCGTCGGAGTGCGTAAAAAGCGCAGAGCAACGACAGGTGGAGTCGCCGGCCCAACTCTTGGTGTAGGTGTAGGCATAAGCCCAGGTACAGGCCCAGGTCCAGGTTTAAGCTCAAGCTTAGGCTCAGGCTTGGGCTCAAGCTTAGGCCCGGACTCAAGTTTACGTGCAGGTGTAGATAGAAGTGGGCATGGACTTGGACATATACTTGGGATGGCATCCTCTGCTTCTTCCTCTTCTATTCCCCCTTCCTCCTCAGCTTGGTCGTCGGCGGCATCAGCATTTTCCGCCTCAATTTCCTCTGCGCTGGCACTAGGCGGCGGCGGTAGCGGTGCATCACCATCGGTCGGCGTCCGTGCGGGCAGCGGAAGTGGAGCTAACGGTGGTAGTGGTGGTAGGGCCAATGGCTCTATCTCTACGACTAGTATCAATTCTAGATATGATGGGGCTATCTCGATGGCCACAATCAGTGAAGGTCCGGGCGCACTACGACTTCGCACCTCACGCAGGGGCCACCACCATAACCATAACCAGCAGCAGCAGCAGCAGCCGCACCGGCATTTTTTCTCGTCGCGACAAAATGCCTCTTATTGCAGGTGTGGTGCACATGGCAGCAGCAACGGAGCCAATCACGGCATAGGCTGTACTAGCGGCAACAGTGACAACAATAGAACGACTGGTTTCTTGTCATCTTCCGCTGGCGGACAATGGGAGGCGTGGATGGTATCTCATCTCGGCCGACAGGAGGTGTACGAAACGAGGCCTTTGCATCAAGACGAGGTAGATGGCAGCTGTCTGATGATCAACGACTTGGGTCCGATGGCCAAAGCAGGCACATCGTCGGTGGCAGTTGGGTTTGGAAACATGGTGAAGCTAGTGACAGTAGGAAACGAGGCCTTCGAAGGCGGCTCATTAGACACGCTAGACGAAGCTGAGCAGATGCTGTTGAGCTCAGCACTAAATGGGCGCGGACGGCACCGGCGAGTGACGTCACGGACAAAGGAACATTAAAGCTATCAGTACCGCCTAATATTAGTGGTGACTAAAAAAGCAGTATTGCTATCCGAACAAGAAAGAGAGAAGAATAGAAGAAAAAAGCAAAAGGTCTAGAAGTTCGGAGGAAAGAAGCCTGGGCCAACGATATGTCGCGACAAAAATTACAAGGAAGGCAGCATACAGACAGTTGCCTATCTAAATGTATAGTTATGGAACAGACGAGCTTGGAAATTTTTACGAACGGAAGGAGAAAACAACAAAAATCATTCATCATGAGTCAGTGAAGACAAATTTAGACATACTGTCCTAGAACAGTAACAACATCTTGAGCACATAGGAAGAAAAAAAGTACATACCTTGTACATAATGTACATTTAATTGCTTGAAACTCAAATGTACCTGTTTTGCTGAAAATGTTTACATATACAGCCAAAGCCCTCTGAGGCGGTGAAAGCGATTTTCTTAATTTGTTTTACAACTCACTGCTCCCAGACGAACGATAGGCTCTGAGACCAAAAGAGGGATGGTATACGATGTAAGTGGCACATTGTCACGTATGAGGCCCGTGTTTTGTTTGGATATATCGACAAACGCGATAACGTCCAATATCTACAGTATCTATATGTATATCGATACCAACGCAATATTAATAGACTTGTCAAGTGATTTGCCGGTCAAACGAGGACAGTTTGTTGTTGAGACTTTTCCAGGCTCTGGCTTATTTTGTTGGTCCTTGATTTATTTGTTTTTGTTCAGCCCAAACGAAGGAGAAGGAACCAACTTACATCACTATGAGTCGTGTGACAAGCTGGGCTCAGGAGAAGTCCAGAAGTTGCTTTTTTTCTGCAACGGCTTGCATGTGTAAGCTAAAAAAAAAAGCCTTTGTATTGAAGTGAGTATCATATATGGGTGAGAAACGATAAGATGCGGCGTCTCTCCCTGCATATATACAGGCAAGAGTAGTTTCAGCACACGGAAGAAAATAGCCAAAGGTGCCGTAAGGTAGCATGGAGGCTTCGATTTTGTTTAGGTTGATATCGGTTGTGTTGGTTGAAGTCACATTATTGTGAAGCTGAAAGAGTCAGATTCTGATATATCACGATTACTCGCCAATGCTTGTGTTTGTGACGAGGGAAGGACATTCTGATTTGAGACAAAAGGGAGAATGAGTTGGGAAGGTTCTGGAGGGATATCAAATCATGACACTAAGAAATTATAATTGTATCCCAGGAAGCAATCGTGTTTCTGGGGCGAACAGCAGACAAAGTAGGGCATTAATGCATTATATCACATTACAAATAAGCATTAGATAGAAATATGGTCTTGTTTGAATTTTTCCTTATTTCGTATATTGAATAAATCAAATACTCTATAATAAAACAAGAAGAACAAATATGAAAAGTAAAAGCAAAAAACAACAACGCCGTCTATGAAGTACAGGGTGGGAATAGAGCGTGAAAATCTCTAATCATGATGGCAAAGAGAAAAAAGCAGGCTTGCAGTTTAATAAGGGTTGGGGTTATGTCGTTCTAAAGACTATTTTTTTTCTATGTGCCGTGAAGCCCAAAAATAGCGAGAGAATGTAGAAAACATAAAATTACGAGTTCGATAAAACGAACAATGGAAGGAAATGAATAAATGAGGTCTAAAAATGAAAAGAAGGCCGGTGGAGAAAAAAAGGAGGTTCGGGATGAAAAAATAGAATATCAAACGTAAAAAGAAAAGACGATGTGGACCAAAAGGAAGAGAACAAGAACCACTAGAAGACAGTCTAAAACAAACCAAACGGCGGCGAAAGGAGAATGACAAAAGAAGTAGGAAGTAGAAGAAAGATAAAGCGAAGAGAAGAGAATAAAGAAACTGGCTGGCTGATGGATGGAGAGACTGGGACTGACTGGAGCGAGGCCAGCATGAATGAGAATGAGGACGTTACGCAACGAGAATGACGAAAGTATGAAGAAGAATAAACGAGAAGATGCAGAAGAAGAGCTTGAGAAAACAAGTAGAGGGATCTAGCATTGCTAGACGGCCTTAGATGCGGCCGAGACGGCGACGCGGGAACTTGTCAGGAAAGTACATGATGCACTCTTCGCAGGCATTGTCCATGCCAATGTTTTGCCAGATCGACCGGTCCTGGCACGGCGTCTGGATGAGGCCGGCACGCTCGCAGTAGCGGGCAAAGGTGAAGCTCTGGTGCTTGCACACAAAGGTATGAGCGTAATACTGGCACATGGTGAAGAAGAAGTCGAGTTGATATTAAAGAAGAGATATGAGGTTGAGTTGGGAAGCAAGACAAGAAGAGCTTGGTAGAAATCAGAGCAGAGCAAGAGATTATATGCTGGCTGGGCTGGCGGAAAATGAAAATGAAGAAAAGAGCACGAGAAGACGTGATGATATATGTGCTGGAGAGATAAAGAAGACTCAAGAGCTAGACGCCGTGATTTGGAGAGTGAGGCGGGAGTGAAGATGAAGATAGAGAGATCTGAAGAAAAAAAGAGAATCCGGAGCGGTACTTCGTCGAGTCTATATACAAAAGACACCGGGTGGATGGCTATAACAATGATGGTCTTAATATGTGTAAATTTAAATTTATTCTTTATTTATCTCTTTTTTGTTTTCCTAGCTAGCTAGTTGCTTGACTGTCTCTGTCTTTTCCTTGCCCGTAATACATACATATACACCTACCTTCAAGGCGTTTGCGAACGGTTTAAGCTTTGGAAAGGACGGAAAAATGCGACCACCACCCCCCCCTCCATACATGTCGTTCTGTTTTATCCCTGGCCTCTTACTATCTTTTCTTTCCACTTGGCTCGAGCAGTTGAGCCAAGTACAAGCTGTGCTTTTTTTTTTTTGGTTAATATATATATTTTTCTTCTTGAAGAGTTATATTTACACTATATGTACACTACATATTAGATGAGGAACTTGACAAGAAGACAACAAGAACAACACAAGAGGATCGAGATCTTAGCTTTCGGGCTTCTACGAAGGAGAATTCGAGAGAAAACGGAAGATAGTATGAAATAGATAGAAACCCCGAAAAATACGCTTCGAAGGCTGCAGAACCTGTCTGATCGTCTTCACTCTGGCATTACTAAGACGCTCTTTCTCTCTGGACCACGAGATTTTTCTTCATATCAACGTCGGCCCTTATTTCCTTATTTCCCTTACATGTATTTGTTCCTTTACATTTTTTGCGGCTTTTGTTCTTCGTCCTTTCTTTCTAACAATATAGTTACATGATAGAAACTGTTCCTTCTGAGCAAACCAGGCCTCTTCTAAGAAAGGTGAGTGGCGACTAAGGTGGAGAGAGGCTCAACAAGCCAAATCAGGAAATCTAACAGAAGCTTTCTCTTTTTCTTTCTGCTAGTTTTTAGCGTGGGATAATTTGATAGTTATTATTAACAATATTTGGCCTCTGCTATGGTCTACTTTGGTGCCGCCGATTTCTGGAGTCTTTTTCTATAACACTATGCTGTGATTTTTGGAGCGTCTTCAAATCATAGACAAGGAACAAGGATTACTGCATATATCCGTATATGCCACTAAGCCTTTTTTTTTATTTTTTATTTTATTACCATTACTATCACTGGTAGAAGAGGACGAAGGCTAAGAAAAGATAGGACATGGGTTTTTGGACTAAACAAGACAAGTACTGATATTCATGCGACTATTTATTACCGGCTCCTAGTAAAATCGGTAACTAGTAATAGCTTCCATGAAGAACATCTCCAAATCAAGACATGTCCAGGAACCACAAACCAAGTGGCGAATCGGCCAAGCGCTTGGTCGGACCTCGATATACCCTCCGGAGTCCATATTTGAGGTCTTGGCCCATAGAGCTTAGTAGCTACTAATAGCACATGTTTCCATGCACCAGCTCGAACAATAGATGGTAGAACATACTGTGTCTTCTACTAGTAGTTTGGGGGGTTTTTTTTATCTCGGTGTTTAGATGTTGGTGTGTCTGAGCTGTCCTATAAAGCAACTTGCTTATCCGCCCGGGCCTTTATTTAACACGAAAACTTCGGTACTGCTGCTGCTTGCCTTAGCCCAAGTCTCATATAGATCGAAAAAGTATCAAAGAGTACAGGCACCATGCTGCACTGAGCCTCTATAAGTTTCCCATCTCGTTTCGAACTGTTGCTTCGCAGACGCCGCTGCCCGTCCGTCCGAGTGGTTAGGGAAAGAGAAAAGAAGACAAGACGAAAAGAAAAAAGAAGAAGAAGAGAAGAATAGAGAGAAAAAACATAGACGTGCCAATGCCATATGGCGTGACTTTTGACACTAGCAAAAATAAACCACTTCCCAGAAGCCACATCTGAAAGCATTCTTAGGTCTTGGCGGCCTTGACTTGAGCACTGACTTGACACTGACACACCCAGTACAACCGCACCGTTGATATGAGGCTAGTATGCAACTTCCTTTTTGCAGGTTCAAGTTCCAGATCTTCATATTCTAGATCAAGCCCTAAGTAGTAGAAACAAAAAAAAGGAAAAGAAAAGGCTTCTCAAATCATGCTACGTTGGGACCCTACTAGTGTTGGCTCCGTCTCATAAACCGGCGGAGCGAGTCTTCAACGACTAGACCTCAACTAGAAGCCATAGCCCAATCAAGACTCTGAAACGGCATGGCTGGAAATCCAGACTTTTCATCTTCTTTGCTTTGCTTCGTCTATCTCCAGTACAAACAAGAAAGAAAAGAACAAAAAACAAATCGTATATAGCACTAGTTATGTGCTAGCATAGAGTATAGCCCACTTCATTGCAACCAAATCACTAACAGGTATTTCACAAGCTTCATGGTCATCCAATAGCATCGATTTACATTACTTCACAAAAACAAACTTCTAACGAGACAAGCAGGGGGGGTACCACAACAAGACGACTTCGCCTGTCTGTACTTACCAAGCCTAGTCTAGCTTCCCACAGTCAAGCAATCACCGAGTGTATTTTCTACACTATATCCTACTATGTACGTGTAGTTTTAGTTTGTCGTCTGCTCTCTTTCCTTCACGGCCAGTTCCATCTATTTCTTGATATCTTCCAGTAATGTGTCTCTCAAGTAATATGCCAGATCTCTTTTCTTAGAAGATACTTTAATACACGTATGCCACTTTTATATATTTAGTAATGCATATTTACATGTGAAAAGGCGGTGTCAAGCAAGCTAGCCTTTCTTTTAATCAATGATTTAATGCTACAATCTTATTCTTAATTACCAAGGAAAAATAACCTCGTCATATAAATCCTATTTCTACATCTCAAACATCGACATGTAGTGGTGTTAATGTAGCTGGTAATAAACCGTATATAGCAACAATAGGTAAATATAAACTTAATAAAAAATGAAAAGAATTCTCCGGTTGAGTTTTCTAGAAAGCAACACCTCATCTCTACACATATCTTAAACGCTCTTCTCTACCCTCTCTACCGCCTCCGAGTCCGAGCAGTCCATCCGCCTCATTGCAGTTGCACTCTCATTGCCCATCCTCCTTAAGCCCGTTGAATTAACAGCAACAAAAAGGCGGGCCACGCACAGCTGGCCGGTTGGCCGGCGTTGCATCTTTGCGGTGTTTAACGATTTAGTGCTTCTTTTTTTTTTATTCTTTCTTTCAGTCATGCAAGAATTAGCCTCTAATGTCCGAGAGCAAAGCTCGCATACATAAATATAAGCGTATAGTAGCAGTCGTTTTATACCAGGCGGTAACGACGCCCCATAAGTAGCAAACAGGGCAGAGGATAATACAAATAGAGAAACCTCTTTCTTCTACGGTGTTATTATTAACATCGCCTATTTATTCGAAACGGACAACAACCGTGCGTTTCTTGGATCTCGGCCGTACTTCACAGAACGGAAAACGGGGCCAGATGCAAAGGCAAAGTAAAGTGCGTTTAGTACGGACGGGAGAAGGCCCGAGAGATCGAAGACAATGGATAAGTCATCCCTTCTTTCTCTTGTAACTGAAGTTAGAACAAAGAGTGCTTTCTTGCCCAGACCACTTCGTTTTGCATCTGGACTTGGGCCTTGTACTCGAGACTTGATTTTTTTTTCATCTGCATATGGAGTCCTTTTCTTTACACTTGCATATTCGCTTAGCTGTACCCTCTCTTTTTTTTTCTCTTAATCTTCATATGGAGATCAACAACGTCATATCAGCCCAACGACAATGCTGCATCCTATTTAGAGATTTCAAGAATGTGGAATCATCTTGTGGAAGAGAAGACATTACCAATTTCTTATTATCAATAGAAAACAACATTCAGAATGAAAAGAAAAAATCTAGCAAGAAGGAAGGTGACTTGCATGCCGAAGACGGACGGTCTCTTCGCTTCTGTCTTCATGTTACCCAGTTTTTCTCTTGTTTTTTTCTTAAGTGACGATCTAGTACCTAACATAAAAGGATCGTCATCAATATCTCCAAGGCCAGGGTTGGTTGGCTGCTGGTGAGGTTGGATACATATAGAGTGTTTTTTACACCGTTTCCACGGCCCTTCTCGTAGTTCCAAATGAGCATATCAGTTGGCAGGATGAACTTTCATGTAGTAACACTTACCTACACTTATTACATAGGCCCCGGTAGCTGATCTCAGTCTAGGTTTTTCATGCCCTAGTTCATCGACATGGCCAAACTTGAGCCTTGGTCATTGATCTCAGAAGATATCGGTTGTATGGCTATGCTACGATGAAGATACAACTATCGGAAGTGGAATTTCCAGTTTGCATATGTAAATGCGACAAGAGCATGATGGCATGCAAGTACATAGATGCACGTATATACAAAGGCTTGGCTGAAAACTCGAAGCAGAGATGCCCAATCAAGGACTGGTGCCCTATTTTGCATGTGCCGATGCATCTTGGACTACATAATAGTATTGGCACCAAGTACTACTATAGGGAGCACAAATAAGAGGCTCTTTGATGTTTGTAGTGAGGCATTTTGTAATTTTACGTGTGCATGAGTACCTTGGAATAATAATAATAAAAATCACAAGAAAAAGCACGTATTCCTACAACTCGATTCATTTGTTCTAACTTGCTTGTCTCTTCGTTTCTTCCTCTGCTTCCCAAACTGCTTTGTCGATGTTGTAGTGCATCGGCAGCATTTTGGTTTTCCTTCTGCACTGTTACGGCGTTCCAATGATACTCTTCCAGGGTTAGCTATTTATTCCCTACTTTTTTATATTGGTTTTTTTTTTAGTTTATAATCACAAAACTCTAGTCCAAACTATACTGTATGTAGGTATAGTAGCACATTGGTGGTCGGTCAATCGGGCCCTTTTCCTGTTAGGCAAGGAAGAGCCTGAGGCCTTTATTTTTCTAACTACCCTGTCTGGCCTCTCACCGAAATTAAGTCGTCTAACGAGCTAGAGACCTCGGTATCATTCAGACAGCTTTTTATCGTAAAACAACAACAAGCAAGAGAAACGGCTAACGGCTACTTACTTCGGTATCAACGGCAGTTCCCTTGAAGGCGAGACAAGATAGTCCCTTTTTTTTGCTTAGCTGGCCAGAAACAACAAACTACTAGGACTTAGCTACGTAAACAAACGTGGCGGTGACAAAGGCCGCCAGTTCACTAGTTGATTTCGTTAAGGGTAAAAAAATAATGGCATGGCATATACAGTAGAACTCAGGATTCCTCAACTTTTTCCCGGCTGATCTGGATGCCTAAGAAAAACAAGAAGAAAAAACCAGAACTGAGTAGCAAGAAATGACAACGCGGCCCAAAAGATCACTTCATCTTACTATATTTTCATCATTAGTCTTGTTTTCCGTCTTTCTGTGTTATAAGAACTGATATGATATTCACCTACATATCTGTATCTTCGGAAATAACCACACGAAGTTACTACGAAGGAACTTGGTCAGCAAACCCCCGAGAATAACATATCACATCATATTTTTTCAAGCCTGTCTCGCTCTCTGAATACTCGTTTAACCCATGGCTCCCTGTCTAGCTACGTTTTAACTCATTGGGTCTTCTAGAAAGAACACGAGAAAGGGAAAGGAGAAAAAAATTATTTAGCAATGTAGGCTAAAATGGAAAGCCTGATATATGGATCCATAATCAAGCTAAAATTCGTGAGGCCTAACGTTAGACTACATATTATGTATGTATGTACATAGATACATATGTGTGATATGGTTCTCCAGGATTTGGATTTGCAAGCTAACGGGGAATAAGCTTAGAGGATATCAGACACTGCACGGAAATCTGCGTACAGAAAAAGAAGTCCGTTTTGCAAGACGACACTAGATCATTTTTATTAGCAACGTATTGTCTATTTCCCAAGCCCTCCTGTATTCCTTTCTCATGTGGCTAGTGTAAAGTTAGTATATGTTTAGCCAACGGGATATACGTTGTATCTATGTACTAGTTCTAGAATTTATCAACAAATTGCTTGGTCATGAAATTGGCAGGTCTAGATCTTGAGCAACCAAAACACGAAATGGACAAGAAGGTTGCTTCGTCTCCCTCCCATCGGGACAATAATATATGATGGTCTTGGTTCTAGCCATCGTCTCAACACCCCACCACGGTCTTTGCTTGACATGATAGTCCATTTCATCATTGAGAAGTCTAGACACCTTAGCACGAGACTAATAGCAACCTCGTTTCCGATTAAACAATCCACAAGGACTTTGTCGCATTTGGTCTTATCTACTGACTCTCATCTTGCATCTGAATACATTCTTCACACATGCCTTTTCGTTGCTTTCAAATCGCTCCTACCAATCATATTATCTCGCCTACATGTCTCTCTCGTATGATGACGGCTTGAAAGCGGAAGATGTCAAATGAAGACCATTTTTACGGAGAAGAGAAAACGAGGAATAATTCAAGGGCGTATAAGCCCATCCCGCCCCTCCCACACGGCACAATGGTTGCAAAGCGAAGGGTTAGATCTTAATATACATATGTCTCGTTAAAGTGTTGAAAGGGAGAGACATGAAGCAAGTGGTCGATATGTACCACTAGGTAGACAATATTATAGGTTTAGGTATCTCAGGTATTGGGACAAAGTGTTGACGAGCAGGATGGCACAATATTTCTATTTACAACCCTTTGCATATCGAATGTACGTGTATATAGGCATGTCAAATACTCAGAGCCCGTCATCTGACTTTATATCAGCCTACACTCGACCGTTTTCCCACGATACATTGACTCGCCGCCTTTTACGGGTCAGTCAATTGTGATTTAGGCATGTATGAAATTTTCATTTTTTGGTTCTGTTCGTCCCGGCTCTAACCGTATACCATACTTGACTATTATATATATGATTCATATCAGCTTCATTTGATCACTCTTTCTCTGCATATGTCCGTATCAAGATATATGAAACACTGTCACTTGAGGCCTTCCCTCACATTTTTATATCCCGTCTTAAAGTGTAACTCCGGGTCTTGTGAAGTCAGGTTCCTTCCCCACGCTTATTTCTTGTTTTTTTCTATCTTCTTTGGGGCGCATATATCGGACCTTGTGTAAATATTGCAATAAGATAGAGCCCTATTGGCTCTAGTCTTACCGTTGAGATTTACTTCGGCCTCACTAGCCTCCATCTTGGATGTTTGTTCTTTCTCTTTAGCTCGAGTAGAACTAGCCCATCTTATTTCCAGCGTTTCCCCCCGTACGGCCTTTTTTTATAAAATGGACTAATAATGAAATCCCGCTATTTGGCTATAAGCCCGTTAGGCTCTTTTCATTTCCTTCTCTCGATTTTCGATTCTGTTTTCCATCTTAGTTTATGGCTTTTTGACAACAAGGATGCTCCTTCTGTACTGGCGTCCGACTACTAGCTAGCTTGGCAGCTACGTACAACTAACAGCCTGACCGACCATTTGATATCAGGATATCCTGGACTCGGCGGGTGCGGGACTTTCGTCTGTCGATCTTTGTTGTGTGGTAGCTGCTGCCCAGCCAGCGGTTCATTGAAACCTAGCCAAGAAACTGACGATCTCACCGCAAATGCTGCATGCTCCCTATAAATCTATTCGGCGAACTATAGGACCTTATGTATATGAAGTTGTACTTCAACCTGGCGGGGTTTCCCTGGCCAGTACTTCTCGGTGTACAACCATAATGTATAATGTTACTTGGCTAACTGGATGTTACTTTCCCAGACACTAGCAGTATAGCAATAGTTTAACAAGACGGTCTTTTTAAAAAGGGGGTCCTATCGTTTAGGCCAA
>RHDR01000089.1:0-68160 GCA_009806295.1 Davidsoniella neocaledoniae | reverse complement strand
TCTTGTTTGCTACTCCATACCAAGATGTCGCTTCGCTCAGCAATCTTCCCCGTTACACGGGTGGTCAAACTTGGTTCTACCCAGGCTGGAACGCTGGTCGTCCCGAAGATGCTATCAAGTTCGCTTCCTTAGCAAGACAGCAACCCGTGAAGGTATGTGTAGTAATGATATCTACCTGTTCCTCCGTCCCGTATCTCTCTTTTCGTTCTATCTTTAGTGGCTATGACCAAGTTGGGCAAGCAATGGTAGCAACATGCCACCAGCAGTTGCTAATGTATCACGCATCTGAGGACCCGAGCGTCTGCGCTGATGTGGCGAGTCGGGATAAGCATTGGAATCGCTGTGTTCATGAGGACTGCTTTCCTCTTGCATGGCGTGCATAGCAACATACCTAAAAAGAGATTATTAGTCGTCTTATATAACGTATAAAAGGTTGTATAGATTCAAGATAACCTACAAGAAAGTTCCTGCTGAAAAGAGCAGAAGCATGCCTGTCCAATAGTGTCCTTGATCACCCTGCATGCCAGTGCTACCACCCAGTATATGGATTAGCAACCACGTGACAAGAGCACCACAAGGCGCTGCCATACTGAACACGAACAAGTGCCCTCTGGCAGCATACTTGGATAGGCCTTGCTTGAGTAGAACAGTGGTCAGGCCAAATGCAGCAGGGGCCTTGTGTACCATGATAGCTAGGAAGATGATAAAGCCTAGCTTTGTGTTCTGGGTGCTACTACTTGCGCCCATAGCAATACCATCGGCTGCAGCATGAATCACTAGGCCAACAGTCAAGGCATTGCTGCGCGAATGCGGTGAGTTGGGCGCCAATGACGCCAAGAATCCAACAGACTCTTCATCGTGCGCTCCATCTACCCCGAGATTATCTAGCGAGATATCCCGTGGTGCTGATAGATGCTCAGTAGCATGGCGCGGCAAGCGATCGATGAAGAACATCAATAGAAATCCACAAATCAAGCTGAAGCCGATGGAGAAGGTAGGGACTTCGAAATCCTCGGCGGAAGTAGCATCCTCAGACTTTGGTGTTGTCGCGGCGACGGTAGTAGTAGAAGAATCTCCATTATGCTGCTCAGCCTCAACACGAGTGTCGAGAACATGGTTAACGGCGTCAAGGGCGAGATCGCACGGGACAGTAGAAGCTCGAGATGAGACCAGCATCTCGGGAACAGCCGGCAGTTGAACGACAGCAGCAACGGCACTACGGCGCATGGATTGTGGAACGGCGGCGGAATCGTGCGGAGCCATAGTTTGCGCATGGGCATGGGTAGAAAGGGCTTCGATGCCCTCGGGTATGATTACTGTCATAGATGTGCCGACAAGTATGCCAACACCAATGCTGGAGATTAGGCGCAGTTGTGACTGGGAAAGCGTCATGGTCAGCGGGAGGGCACCGGCGACGAAAGACCTGTTAAGCGCAGAGCGAAAGTAGAAAAGCGTTAGGAGCGACGGCGGGTGGTGGAGCAGCAAGAAGAGCGATTCGCGGGGACTAAACGACCGAGTTCGAGATGTATGGGATAAGGGTAGTACAGAGAAACTTACGTCACGGCCATAATCACCTATCAACATGACCATGGTTAGCAATTGGACTTGGTAAGATATGAGGCAAGAGGCGGGAGAGGAGGGTCATACACATAGTGATAGTAGTAGGAAAAGACCACCCATGATCGCGAGCGGTCGCCTGAGTTGTTGGTTGGATGTCGATCTTGACCCAGGCGGTGGCTTTGATTCGGGAAAGGCCAATTACAGGCTATAGTAAACGAACGTGGGGGTAGACGATCTTCTGCTCGATATATGGATGAATCTGGCAATAGTATAGGGAATCTCTCCATGCAACTTCAGACACTAAGGCAATGACGAAAGACAAGCAAAAACGAGAGAATAGTGAAATGTCTTGGCCAGAAGACAAGCAAGAATCAAATATCAAGAAAAAAGCCCGCTAGAAAACAAAGTAAGGAAAGATACAGAAGAAAAAGTCCGAGAAAAAAATCCAATTGTCGCGGTGTTGTAGGAGAATTCAAATTCCAAATTCGAAGCTTGATCAAAGCTTGGCCCGATTGCCAGCTAAACATACCAAACAATAGAATGAATGGCTTCCTCCTGTTTGGCTTTTGATTGCTGCTCAAAACAAAAGTACCAAAGCTTGACCGCGGGCGGCTAAACACCGGCTTTTCTTTCCTTATCGACGTCACCGCCTAAATACACATTTAGTGGGACAAGCCCCGATAAAGAAGCCGGCAATAACTCAACTCGGTTTGCGCCAGTCCAGGCAGACTCTCTCTATCAGCATCGCTAGTCTAGGTCTTTTGTCAATGTCAACCATGGAAAGGCAATCATCGCCTAGACGACGTCATATCTTATCGTCCTTCAATCCGGAAATCGACGCCGAAAAACGCCTTCGATCACATGATTGCGAGGTCCGCTCAGATCGCTGCAGAAGAAGCGACCGACGACATCATAGCACTACTTCCGGCAGCGGCAGCTCGAAGCGAAGGCGACGCGACAGTGAGTCTCGTGCTCACAAAGACCCCGTGGCACCATACGATACCAAGAGCAGCAGCAGCGCATCACATCAGCCCCCAGATGCTAGTCCCAGTGAATCATCCGCGACCGTTAAGCCCCGCGTAAAGAAGCTGCGCTTGAAAACCGAGTCCTCATCGTCGCACCGACACCGCTCGCACCGGCATCAAGATGGCGACGAGGAGGATAACGTCGAAGGGAAACCCCGCTCTCGATCCCGCTCCAGGTCCATAGACCGTCATGAACGTCATCGCTCAAAACGTAGTAGTCGCAAGGCTCGTCGCGCCCGCTCTCCTACGCCAGATAACCAACACGAAGAACCATGTCTCGACCCAGACGCAGCCTTTCGCGAATCACTTTTCGATGCGCTTGCCGATGACGAAGGCGCCGCTTATTGGGAAGGCGTCTACGGCCAACCCGTCCACATATACGCTGATGCGCGAGAGCGTCAAGTCCCAAATGCACAAGGTGAGCTCGAAAACATGACAGACGAAGAGTATGCTGCGTGGGTACGACAGCAGATGTGGGCGAAAACCCACCAGGGCTTGGTCGAAGAAAAAGAGCGACGTGAAAAAATGCGACAGGCAGATCGCGAGCGTCGGAAAGCCGACGAGAAGCGACACCGTGAAGACCAACGGCTTGAACGTGAATTGGAGCAGAGATTGCGCGCAGGTGATGAGCGACGTCGTCGTAGAGAGCTTAGAAACACCTGGGAACAGTACCTGAGTAGTTGGGGACTGTGGGATGGTAGCGTAGAGAGAATACCGTGGCCGAGAGGACGCAGAGCAACTGAGGGGGACGAAGAAGTCGTGCGTGAGTTCTTCGTTGATGCATTACAAGAGGAGGATATCTCAGAACAGACGAAATTACTCAAAGAAGAGCGAGTCCGGTGGCATCCAGACAAGATTCAGCAACGTCTTGGCGGTGAAGTTGCTGCGGAAGTTATGCGCGATGCCACGATGATTTTTCAAGTTATTGACAAGCTCTGGGGAGAATCAAGAACTAAAATATAGATAATGTAATCACTAATATCAGGTCAACGTCCAAGACTATTCATCATGCAAAAAGGTACACAAGACACGATATCATTTAAAACAGATATTCTACAATAAGGACAGGACTGGAACTGAATATTATAATGCATTAAGTTTACCCATCCTAACCCCAATTCTATGTTAGACGAGGGACTTTTCCTCCAGTTGAGCATACATTGCCTTGTAAGCTCCCTAATTTTAGATGTTCATGATCAGAGCAGCACCGCCCATCAACGCACCGAGACCGACAGCGGCTTGTTGGGCGTTAGCGCCCGCAGTAGCGGTGCTACTGCTGGAAGACGAAGTCGTAGTGCTGGAAGTCTTAGACGACGACTTAGATGAAGACGACGAAGAGCCACTGCTGCTAGTGCTGCCGCCCGAGGTAGTGGTAGAGGCACTACCAGCGCCAGCAGCTGACGAGCCGGAAGCAACGACGGTGCTAGTGACAGAAGCGAGGTCAGAGGACATGCTAGAGGCACCTGAGGCAACGGCCGAGGTGGCAGATGTGACTTCAGAACCAGCAGCAGAGGTGATGCTGTCTACGGCAGAAGAGGCGGTGCCAGTCACGGAAGCAATGACCGAGGAGGCGTCGCTGACAAGGCCACCAGCGCCAGAAGTCACGCCACCTACCACTGAAGTGGCTTGAGAGATGACACTGTCGATGATATCCAGAGGCTGGGGGTTCTGTAGGTGGAAAGAAGGTTAGTATAAGTTTCTTTGATTAGTTACTGAGATGGAAGGAAGACATACGGCGGCGGCAAGGCCAGCAAGCAGGGCGATGGGAGAGAACTTCATGGTGTAGATTAAGGTGCAAATAAGTATGTGTTATTGAAGGCAGATAATAATGTTAAGTGATATCAAAGAATAGAGACTTGTAAAGGTGAAAGAATGAGCAGATATAGTAGCTTGAAATTGGAAGTCATGCAGCCCTTTTATATTCATTCTCTCGATCTCGTTCGTCATACCAGAATCGTTCATTACCCTAGAATGACTAGCTAGTCGAGTTCTTTAGAGACGCCCTCCCGCATCTTCCTCTTCCACCCCTCTCCCCCCCGGCCGATCAAATGTTATGCAAGGCAACAAGGAAGCCGATACTTTGATGCAATAGAAACATTCCGCCTCCCTCTACATAATACGGCGGACTAGACAGGGAACATAAGTCACCAGCCGAAACTACCTCTAAGAGTTGTACATATTGTAAGCTGCCGAGGGTTCCTCATGTTGATTTCTCTTGTATCTGTAAGCTCTGATAAGTCAATGAACGAGGCGATGCTTAGGGAGCACAAGCACAGCTCACAAGCTACCTCCACAGACATTTTTAGCGGCCTTACTTCACAAAAACATAAGTTTAAGAACAACAAGACATACAGAGAATATAGTTCTTCTGCTGCCTTGTCTTATTTGCCTACACCCCTAGCTATGGTGTATAAATCGAAGCCGTTACTGAGCAATGTCGTATGTGCCGGACCCAGTTTTTGGGCTACAACTAAGCAAACCCAGTTGGAAACCTTGGTCCTCCTCAGAAAGGAACGGAAGGGTGTAAGTCTAAAAAGGGAAACTACAAAACTCGTAGAGAAAGAAGAAGATGTAAACTCAAGCAATGGCAATAAGTGACCTAAAACGAACCCCATTAATCGTTATCTTTCTGTCTGGATATTGCTGCCTTGTTAATAATTTAGCCATCATCGGACTCGCTCGAGTCAATATGAGCGAATCAGCAGCTTCATTATCAATGACGGCGAAATAGCTCAAGATGCCGCAATCGGAAACTATCTTCACAGGCCAGCGTCATTATCCAGGTCTTTAAGTCTATATACAGAACATTAAAAAAAAGAAAAGATTAAAAAAAACAAAAGGTACAAAAATTCTATTTTTGGAAGAAAGTTCCCTTCGTGGCATCATATTTTGCCTCTGTCAGTACATCCAATTGATTTTCGTCCTCAATGACAATCGGAAGAACGAGGAAGGTAGACGAAATTGTGGCGGTGATATCATATGATTGAGGGCTTCAATGGCTTAGGCTAATCTACAAACGGAGAAAGAAGAAGGGGGAAAGTACTTTTTTGAAACCTCAAGCATCATCAATTTAGTCGTTCAGCTATGTAGTATTCCAATTCCAATATATACATATTTGTACTTCGTACTACACGTATTACTTCGTTGCTTGAATTGGTATTACTGCGCCATGTTCACATAATTAAAACAGCAGTCTCCTTCTCTCCGCCTGCAAATAACATTATAACTAACATACAGATATCTGTATATAGTAGCTGAGGAGGGCAGGATTTAGAACATCCGAGATATACTGAAGAAACTATTAGTTAGTGATTATCATGTTGTTTCTTCACATAGTATGTACTCAATATGGGGGAAGGAATCAATGACTAAGGAAAAGAACATACGAACCAATAAGGTCTTACACCGTCATATCGTTGACCTATAAAACCATTCATTAAACTATAGTGACGGAAGAACTACCTCATACGAATGGCTATCTCTACCTAGTTTTATTGCAACTAGATGTTAATAGAGAGGCAACTGGCCAGAGGAACTCATCAGGGTTTGTGAGACTCTGTATCCTGGATAGATGACGGCGGCAAAGACAAATTTTCATCCATGCTCTAAGTAATAACACAAGCTCTACATGTAGTTTTAGTTCTATTGAAGAGCACATAATGCCATACAAACTAGTCCAACGGGTGCAAAAATAACTCTAATTTGCCAAACCAACCCTTTTGGCTCATTGTTTTGGGACATTGAACGGATACTAAAACTTCGTGTTCAAGCTTATTCAGTGTAAAATCGCCTCACAAAATCCTTGCTTGCCGCTTCCGACTTTTTTTTTTCTTCTTTTTCTTTTCTAATGAAACAACAATTATCATGAAATCTTCTTACAACAAGAATCCGTTTTAAAAACACTGGGAATATACTGTGTGGCTTCAAGCCAAGTCATGAGATCTTCATCGTACAACCCGTCTCAAGTAAATGCAGGGGAAGCAAAGGAAAATCTCGTTGTTTTGGTCCGTACCCGATATGCGCTATAACGAATTACGGTCACTTTGACTCTCATTTTACTAAAGGAAGGACTGCTTTTAGTTGCTGCTTATACAGATAGGTTAACGCGTATTTGCTTCATCCTCCACAAAATTTCCTCTACATATATACTTCGTTCATCTGCAACCGAACATCCTGAAAATACCCTAACCCTAGATGGTGTCACAAACAATTTCGACATACGCCAGAACTTATCATTACCTGTTCATACGTTGTGCTTCTAAAGACAAATAGCACGACAGAACCATCATCCAATAGAGATCCCGCAAGTCTCGTATCTATCTATTAACACTACAAAGTACTAATTCATGTGACTAGTAGTTATGCTTCAACTATCCAAGTCATGTGTCATTCCAAAGTCCTTTATGAATAATGCTGCTACGTTTCTTGCCCTTACTTTGAATCTTTCAGCCCGTATGTGGAACATGTTGTTCGACGTGCCTTTTTCATCATGTCCCGTTTCTCTTTCTTACCTGAACACCTATACATTTTGAGGATAGTATAGACAAGCTTCAAGAACCAGACACCCTTTTCTCAGGGCATATCAAGACTATAAAGAGAGTAGTAACAGGGCAGGGAAGACAAGAGATGACACATTACATATACATATCTAAGTGGTGCTCTAGAGCTCAACGAGGAGACACATGTGAAAAATGATGGCTAGAAAAAGTATGTAGGTACCATATGAGAGTAAAATTTTATATCCCTAGTAGTAATTAGGTGCCGTGTTATCTGTTAAGTTCATCTAATGCTGCTCTAGGTACGGCGCAATTCCCTTCTTAAGCTGCGCCACGATCTCGCTGGCCTCATCGGCGTTTTTCGCTTCAAAGTCGTACCGTTTACTTTCGGTAGCCTTATACACCATTAACTAAAAAAAAAAAACAAAAGAATGTTGTGTTAGTTGGAAACTTGTGCCAAGAAAGTCTGGGTGAGTCTATTCATATCCCTAGATAACTATAGGGTCTAGACTGTCTGAAGGTATACAATTTTCTGAGAAGTAATTTGTTTTCGAGGAAATTTAAGGCAGGCCACACTTTGGGCTGAAGAATAATTATAAATGGGAGAGTCTTACCTTGAGATTTGTGGGGTGCTTGCGTAGTGTCTTGCAACCAATCACGTTGCTGAAATGCACTGTGCTTGTTTTACCACTGACGCCTGATGCTGGAATGATATGAATGTACTCTCCGTCAATGACCAGCGATCGCTCACTAGTACCAACCAACCGCATTGGCTGTTTACGCCAGACTGTGTACTTTTTGTAATTCGCCGAGCCTAACTCTTCTTGCTTCAGGGCCTCGCGCGTCAATGGATGGATTCCCATGAATCCACGGCGTCCACGTCGCGATGCCTGTGAGTCAACTAGAGGAAGTACTTTGGGGCTAGCACTAGCTGGTGATCCCGTCACTGTGAGGGGTCCGTCGGTTGCAAAGCGTCGGCGGTAAAGTTCAAGGTCAGAGACATTGCCAATTGAAGCCACTGGCCGGTCAAGACGGGCAACAACACCAGAGCCGGGTAGTTTAAGAACATGATTTGCCTTGTCGAGTTGGCGTTTACGACAGACTATATCAAGGACTTCAGCTAGATACATGTCAGTAGTAACGTCAACAGTAACAAGCTGTCCTTCCACAATATCCGATGCTAAGATATGGATACGAAGGAATTTCTGCTGTCCACGCGTTGGTGTAGAAGAAACAGGTGCCTGTGGCATATCGGCCGGTATTATATTGTGATTTCGGTATCCCGTAGTTAGTAGAGGATTGCCGTTTGGAGGTGGAATATAGGGCATTGGGGACGGTAGCTTGGCGGAAGATTTAGCAGGGCTAGGAACCTTCACGCTTAGGGCATCGTCTATATCAGCCTCCTCATCACTATACTCTGGCGTTTGTTGTAGATTTTCACGTCTCTCGGAATCTGAGGCCATGACGAGCGCAAAATCATCGTAGTGAGCAGAGTTCGCACGTCCTCTACCTCTAGCACCTCCACCACTAGGCCCGGCACCACCTCCACTGCCGGGGCCATTGTTGGCTGTGATAAAAGATGCCAAAGGCTTTGTGCGCTCCAAAGGAGGGAAATCATCGTCGACCTCACCATCTTCCATCATACGAAGAGTCCACCAGTTGACGCCCATTTTGTTTTCCGGCAATGGGGGTTCACGTTTCTCTTCAATATAACGGAGTAAGCTGAGACCAATGAGTTGTACAACGCTGACCGCCTTTGAGCTGCCAGTATCATCACTGACATCCCTTCGAATGTGAACCTCAAAAGGCGTAGAAGACTGATTGCTAAATGGCGCAAAGATGCGAACGCATATTGGTGGTTTGATTTCACCTTGGCCAGAAAGGTTTGCAAAGCGAGAAAACGGAACACCAGCGCCTTTCTTCTTGAAAGCTTCAGAAAGCAGAGATCGAGGCTGGATCATGCTTAGTGGCCGAATAGCACTCATGGGGCGTGCTGGTGGTAGAGCAGACAAGACTCGGGGGATGGGCGGTGCTAGAGATTTGCGTATAGTCGATCGGCGAGTAAACTTGCGTGGGGGAGTTCCGACGAGCTGTGCAGTTGGAGATGCGGGTGGTTGAATCTGCATGGCATTTTCAACTGTGTCCAAGATGGAAACGGAATCAATTGTATCGGGAAATGCATTTGATGAGCCATCGGAATCGTCATCATCATCATAGTCATCATCTTGATTTGCCGATATTTGAACACGGGCGCGTTGGGCAGATCGAGCCGTTGTCGACAGCTTTGCTTTGGCAATAATGGCAGCAGCAACCTTGGCCACGACCTTTTGTTTTTGGATGATATCCAGTTCATTTTCAGACGAAACCTCACTACTCGTGACAGTATCACGACGCATACGCTCCTTGACAGTCTCTAGTGCCGATTGTGAGCCCCTTCTAGCTGCCGACAGTGGACCAACAGGCGAGCTGCGCGGAGAGGAAATGACAGGTACTGGAGGTCTCAGAGTCGAGCCCTGGAGCGGCGATGATCCGGCTCTACTGCGTACCGGTACTTTGGCAAACTTTATTTGAGATGGTTCGCGGCGGTGGTCCTTTTGCTGGCCAGCAGCAGTGGTGGCGCCGGATTGCTGCGTCTGATCCGTATCTTCATCACTATCATCGCTCAGATCACTGCTATCCTCTTCCTGATCGGAATGCTCGCGACGACGGCGACGTTTTGGACCCGCAATAGGCGGGACAGAGCTGGTCCCCATCGCACTACCGCCTGGCAGGCCGGGACCATCTTGGTCATCCTCGAGAGTGTGTCGAATAGCCTTGGGGGCCTGGAAATACTCAGAAGCGATGGCAGTGGGGATAGGTGGCGAATGCGTCCGCTTTACGAGCGCTGCATTGCATCGCCAGCCAGTTGCCTTAAAGGGTGCTGTGTTTAGAAAGCTATCATTAAGGCTGATGAGGCGCTCACCAACACCATCTGCAATCTCATCGAGATAACTGGTGCGTAGCTGGTAGGCCACAAGGCTAAGAAACACGACAGATGTCAGTTACTATATATTATATAACTAGCGATGCCATATCTTATGAGGGACAAAACTCACTCTTCCGTCTGCATGATCGACATTATGACAACTAATGTAGCAAAACAAAGAGTGTGATATGTGAAATAAGGCTGGTTTTCAGCATGGAGAGCACATTATATCATGATAGAATGCAAGCTCCGATAAATGTTAGAGCTAATGAGATGGCGCTTGATAAATAAGGTTGCTTGTTCAAGATTTAGTGAAGATGGAATGTCGATTCATATGAAATGTAGCGCATGTGGGGAACGGATATTTGTTGAAGGGGAGTATGGTATAAATTTGGAAACCCTTGAAATGAGCTTAACCCTTGCATTTGTCCCAAGTACCGTGTATTTGTACGTATATATCTGTACAGCCATGAGGGAATAAGACAAAATCAAATAGAAATGTAAATTAAATATCTAGTTGGAGCAAATAGAAGACATTGAATTGCAGTAACTTGAAATCATGTAACTATCTATACATATAGAATATATCTCAATCAACTGAAGGTTTTCATAAAAACGTCATGTGACCACAATAACAGCTATGTACATATGTAAAGACGTATGGAAGAGTGCGCTGAGATGATTGAATGCGATGGAGAGCAGTTTCATGCATTATACATGTAATGAGTGGATGTGTCTAAGTGGAACCAATTTCCTCTCTAATACAATATCATCTATTTGGATATATTTCCAAGCTGGTTCACTTGATATACCGCACCATTGCTTCAATCTATATAGAAATGGTTCATGGTCTATACAAGCAACCGATAAATCTTCACGCTTAATCTTGAAACTCTCTCATTGGACCGTTATCAATATAAGCAAGATTTCACTGGGCGAGTTCCGTGACATTATGTAGATATTATATGAAGTACACTGCCGAGATGCTCTCTATCTACTCAAGCTAAGTATCTAGACATGGATATTGATTTCACTTTCAACAGCTTGCGCTATTCTCTTCATGAACATAGAGTATAGGCTGTTACAAAAATATAAAATGTGAGACAGCCTACATCATGGCTTTATGTAAGCTTATCATCGATAATATATCCACAAATGTATAGAAAAGTGTTGATTTACATATCTCAAAGCAACCTATTAATTTCGTACAGCCCCATGACAACTAACATCACAACTTTACCGCAGTATGGAGGCTTGTTATTGAGAATACCGATTTATCAGCTCGCTGCACGGAAAACTATATTCTAATTGTAGTTCCTATGATATATTTCTATCCCATGAGCTACAAAGGCCACCAGCCTGTATGCATTGAAAACCGGCTTGTTTTCTTAATTAGTTGCTTAATCTCAAAAAGCAAAATATTGTTAATTAGCTAGTTGATCATATACACGTAAGTATGAGTTTACTGCTGCGGGGTAAATAGTAACTTTACTTGGAGAAAATTTATCTATATCTTGGCAGAAGAATGGCTTGGCGTAAACCTACAGGTTTATCAACGTGGAATATGTGATAAATCTTTTATCTACATACATATATTCATAACCGTGTAAGACTAGTTTACATATACATGCTAATAAATCGATTTGAAGTGGAAAGCATGGTTACTTTTAAGGAATGGAATTCTCACTCATGGCTCATCATGAACCACGATGGAATGATGTGGATTGGAGATAATAGAATATAAAGCATATATTGAGATCGTATCACAAAATTTGAGTTAAAAACAGGATATGATACACACGAACGACGGTATTGTAACTTTTGCGTTGGCTTTAATGAAAATTCGTACATATACATCGTTTTGTTACGATATAGCTTAGTACGAATGCCCATAGAGGCGTATTAGATGAGACGTAGTAATACCTGGAATATATATCTGATATCTTAATTGTCCGTGCCGTGCAGACACCAATTCCATGCCGCTTTCGTATTTGTATATTAGTGGCTCAAATTGCTATGAAGTTGGAGTTGCAATGAACAGGTGATGTTGTATGAGTTTTTCATGTGAGATGAGATTATGATCAAATTGAATAGCGGATCGGGCAAATGAATAGGTTCTAGAAGAAGATTTTATGTATGACGTGACTGTAGACCTGGCTCTGCCCAGACATGGTGTCGGTGCCCATAAAATCGTAAGACTTGCATTAATCTCCAGCCGATGCTTAGGGCCTAAGATAACAAAATCAGACGTTGCGCCAGATAACAGCACTAAAAGTGATAAGTAAGGCGGATCAATTGTCTATTTTTTTGTCGTTTGTGCTCTGTAAGATAATGGTCTTATGATGTATGTCTAGAAAGACGCTTCCGGTAGCCGATCAACCGCCTTTTTAGGGAGTGGACATTTGTGGAAGGGCCACAAACTCAACTATGAGGGTACGTACACATGCATGCGAAATAATTGGAGAGTTGATATTCGCTTTCACAGATGGTCTGCTGATTACATGAAAAACACGGTAGGCAGGTTTGCAACTTGGTTTACACCTTTGAAGAGATACGTTGTTTTCGGTGAAATGGTCACAAGGAAGCACGAGCGAGTTTATAAGGCAGCATTTCAGGCCCACCTGTTGAAGTACAAGCTACATGCCGAGGAGGGCCTACTAAATAGTGATGGTTATCGTGATTTCCTTCGCTTGCTGACAATTGGCTAGAGTTGACTCAGTTACATGAAGATTTACTTGTAGGGGCCTGTCAGGGTAGAAGAAAGCTTACCAACTATTTAAGCTTGGCCAAACTCATTAAGGCATAAAAGAAGTATCCACAGCCCCCGAAGCACCAAATAACGTGCGGAAGGACTAGACATGTTTCTGGTTTTGCTTAAGGGTGTAGTCAATGTGATGGTAAGCGAGAAGGAGCTTTGAAGGAGCAAGACAAAGCCTGTTAGCTGAGTGGTTGTTTTGGAGAAAACAAAAAGCTGCATTTACTAAATGTGTACCTTGAACTATTTAAGCATGTGAAATGGCCCTCCCACGATGATGCAATGAGGTAGAAAAAAAAAACGAAAGGCACTAGCTGTGAAAATCAGGGCGTTGCATTAATTGACCATGCAAGATTATTGCTTTGTATGGCGACAGATGAAGCTATATCAGAAGGAGGACATGACGTCTAGAGTCTTATAGCCTGTTTCCACCGCAGGAAGGAGCGATACAAAGGTGAAGAGTTCTTGTTTGTGAAGATATGAAAATAGTAGGAACAACAAGGCTTACCTATTCTGTTAACGGTTGAAGAGGGAAGCCGCATAAGTAAGCAGCTAAAACTGTTTGTTGATATCACAGCCCGTAGCGGTCAAAACAGTCTAGACACATATTCATCATCTATTACAAAATTATCAAGTCGCTACTATTCAATCACACAGAACCCCAAAAATCAGAATCAGTGCTAAATCCACGCATTACTTGGAATGATCCTTGAAACCGCCACAATCGATTCTCTCGCTTCGTTTTGTGGTACAGCTAGTGAAAGTTGAAATTCGCCTCTTGTTTTGTTTTCCTCTGCACGTCTGTTCTCCAATACGGACGGGTCATCTGCATCTGCCTGCCGTCTTCCCCAACCTTGAAGTTTTGGGCGTGTTTCTTGTATCTAGTGGGCGTTTGTGAGATCAAAAGAAGCCTAGTTGTATAAAATATAGGTTCTAACATCAAAACAGCCTCTCTATAGCCTCCTCGAACGCGCCGCCTCCACCTATCGATATCAATATCATATCTTAGCAGTCTTTGCCATTGACAGTGGAGTGCCGGAAAGTTGTAAATATTACTCTTTACCGCTATCTTCACGATCGAGCAATCAGCCCGCACCAGGTACGCCACCCACTTTCTCACAGTCGCAATTATGTCGGCAGTCTGTTGCTATTCATACTCGTTTTGGGAATCATGCATGCATTTGGTCTCCAAACTGGCCTGCTTTCTCGCCCACATTCGTGTGATGGGTGGGTGGGAGCTTGACACGAAAATAACGCTTTAGTGGGTGCCTCCAGCCGCGAATGATATCTCTGCATTAGTGCTATTGCAAGATCCCTGATTTGCCAAGTCTAGCCCTTAATTTTTTTTCCTCTACTCTCTGTGTAAATTAGCTGCACAAGACATCAGTCGACTAACCTGTTTTATTGGACCAGAACATGCGTCTATAGCATCCTTCTCAGGACCCTCTACAACTATTACTTCGTTTTTGCCAGAAATTTGCCAGAAAAATAACAATTAAAACCTCCTCAACATCACCCGAGTCCGGCCGAACAACTTGCTTTTTATACGGCACGCACGCTCACGTACCTAGGATTGCTAGACTTCTTGCTACTATCTAAATTTATATCTGAGCATTTCATACCTTGTTCATACCTTGTCTGGATTCATTCAGTTACATCGAATTTCCGCTCCAAAACTTCATCCGCTGTGACCACCACCATAGCACAATTTCTATATAAGAGAGCTTATACCCTTGGCTCTAGCTTGAGTCTTCGTACTTTTCACATCACATCATTTTCTATCAGCTTTGTTTTCATTATCTTATAACTTCTTATCGTTTCTTTCTATTCTCATCATGAGCGAACAACCAATTCTTGTTCGCCCTGTCCCGCGCCGTCCATTTTCTATTGACCTATCATCGCCCACACCACCACCAGACCACAGCGAGGATCAGGGTGCTATAACCTCGCCCATCTTCAGAAACTCAACACCTGGATTTCCTACAGCTGCTCGATTCTTACAAACCTTTAACAATGATGGACTCACGCCTGGAACACCGGATTCACCGGCGCTAAGTCGCTCTGGATCTTCCTTTTTCAATCTTCCATCCCTGAACATGGGCATGGGAATGACAGGATCCTCTACGCTCTGCGGCATCTTCCAGCCCACGATTAGCCATAATGACAGATTTTTCGAGGACTCTGGAAGTCCGTGGGGTAGCGGATCGCAAACGCCGCTCTGGAGACATAATGTTGCCGACTCTACATACGAAGTCATCAAAAAGAGAACCAACCTTAGATTTGAGCAGAATGGCTACAGTGGACTTGACGCAACCACTAGTCCCATTAACACCGACCAACACAAACGCAGCCGCTGCCAAAGTGAGTCTGTTGAACATGAAGTTCCATTACGCTTGACCTCGTCACTCTCGGTTGTAGTGCGCATTTCAGTACTGTTTGTTCTCGGCGCGGCTTACGGAAACGTTTTGTCGAGCTTACACTCTGAGCGGGTAGTGGGACCACCACACTATGCCGTAGATTGGAAATATCTTATGGTTTGGGGTTGTGTCGGTATTACATTAGGAATGTTGATGCCATGGTTTGATAGTGCGTGGGACCTGGTACTACACGATGAATATCGCGATGAGAACGATAGAGTTGCAGATGTGCCGTCATCGACACAATCTTCATTCAGCGATAGTAACTCGGGGTTTAATGGCCCAGACACACTTAAAGAGTGGATTTTAGCCATCCGCAGTATTGCTACATTTGTCGGTATTGTGTTCGCGATTGTGAGTATTTCCCTAGCCAACGCCAGTTCCGAGCCCCGAGTAACCTCTAACCATTTCAATCTTGTTACTATAGCGCCGCCTTCCATGGGATTCAACCCTCCAGGCATCAGTCTCGCTAGCTCTCGTTAACCCATTCTTATGGTACGTGATAGACCGCTCGATGCCTGGATTTGTGCTCTCGACGCTTGTGAGCACTCTTAGCACCGTGTTCTTGATGGGTGTGAACCCCAACATCATGCCGACGCCTCTAGCACCAGCACGGATGATTGCCAATATGTCAGCAAATGCGTTTGATGACGATGCTGATCCGTTTATCCTACGCACCGCCAGTGTTTCTATGACCGAGACGGTTGTTTGGATGCTCAGTGTGCTTTTCTGCTGCT
Source organism: Davidsoniella neocaledoniae (assembly GCA_009806295.1). Classification (NCBI taxonomy): domain Eukaryota; kingdom Fungi; phylum Ascomycota; class Sordariomycetes; order Microascales; family Ceratocystidaceae; genus Davidsoniella; species Davidsoniella neocaledoniae. The sequence goes on along the minus strand of RHDR01000089.1, from coordinate 52,205 downwards.
CGCTGTGCTTTGGAAACATTGGCCGCCGTTTAGCTTTGAGCCACTCCAAGTCACTCAAGGGCCGGTGGCATTCAAAGTAAGGGCGCATGTATCTGATTTTTTTATATCTTTTTTTTTTTTCTAAAGATGACACTTTCTATAACTCAAGTTCATCATCACTAAGCGTATTATTCATTTCTTCCGCTGTGCCTAGATCAAAACTGGCATTTTATGCCTCTCACCTACACTCCACAACCACCAGCATAGCCTACTTTTTTTTCTTGTTTTTCAACATTTTTACGACCTGGAAGCCTTTCATCAAGGCCATGACCAACACTTTGCCCAGCTGTGGGCGAGTGCATTCAAATCTTTTTTTTCTCCATTGAATAGATTGATACTCTAATTCATTACCTTTTTTTCTCATATTGAATCTTCATAGCCTACAGATATGTGTCTCTGTGCATGTCAAATGACAAATTGTGTGACTGATAGGCCTTGAAGCATTCACCACTGCCACTGGTTGGTTATGCGGTACAATTGAGTAATACAACATATACTGCCATTGTAAGTAAACGGACTTGGCCTATTTATCAGCCAACAGCTAATAATAGGCGTTTTAGCGTTTTATTTCTGATTACAAGGCTTTTTTTTTTCTTTTCGTTAGCTCCCTTCGTCCCACAGGGCAATATAACTAACTACATAGCTTATGTTGGATTTTTTTGGGAGAGAACTACACCTATGTTCACCAACAGTTTGTTAGCCTGTTTATTGACCTGTCATTTTACTTGACGCCAGAAGTTAGGTCAGCCAAGGCAACAACTACCACTATAGTGACCAACCATTATGCCTTCCGTAGGCAAAAAGACACCCTTCCTGGTTGGCTACGCACGGAAAAATTCACGTGAAAACACCCCGCAACTAACAAAACTTAAATCACGACTTCAGGTTGTAGTGTAGGCAAGAGCCCAAATACAGACGTATTTCCCACTATAGAAGTCGTGTGTTGATTTAAAAGCAGGCCTTTGGCTTGACTATTTCCTCTTATCTTCTATCACCACCATTGACTTATTCTTTGTCGTATAATTGCTTCATTCGCTTTATAATACCCATATTGTTGATATTCCAATAGCGTCACATTAAAAATATAGCCGGCCACCACTATGAATGACGGCCCATGGCTTGCTCTACGGTGGAGTATCGATCATCCAGACAACGTGCGCTGTTACTGTAGCTTCCAACCAACATCTCTACTCAGCCTCGCCGAACATATCAACAACAAACACACTGGCAATCCCTACGTCGCCAAACTCGAGTATACGTGTCTATCGTGTTCGACCAAGACTCCGTCGGCCATCAAATTATTCCAGCATATTTTTGCAGCATCCGAAAACAACAATAATAGCGACGGCTCTTCGCCCACTAAGCCCTGTGTAGACCCGGGTTGCTACACTAACATCGTCAACCGGGTACGCCAAAATTTTCTAAAGCCGGACACCGAGCCTCGGCCATTGCTGTGTTCGTGCGGGAAGCTGTTCGCAAACAATCTGAAGAAAAGGAGACACTTGAAGCGCGCTAAATTGCATAGCGGGTTTATGTGCTGTGGCCGATACTTTGCATCGACCGCCAGCATGGATTCTCATCGCCAGTTTTCCCAACGACACACCAAAACACCCGATCCGCGCAGCTTTTCTGAGATCATTGAGGATTTTGGACTTTTCAATAAGTTTAAGTGTTGTGATCGAGAGTTTGTCAATCGCGACGCATTGGATATGCATCAGCGTGATTCACCGGCTCATAGAGACGGTATTCTAACCACACCTCAAGAGCATTGTGGCCTCGCCATTGACAGAGAAACATATCAAGAGTCGACTACTGAGGATCTGTCACCATCAACTCCAGGCAGTTATGTTTGCTGTGGAAAGCTATTCCAAACATATAATGGTATGCTATCGCATCAGCGAGCTGCTAAGACTCATCTCGTGACGGAGCCATATGACTATGTGTGCTGTGGAAAGGGATTTGTATCTAATAAAGCCTTAGATGAACACCGTGCAACAGCAAGGGCACATGTGACCCAGGCCGGGCAAGCCGCGGCAGCTGCAAAACAAAAGGCCGACTTCTCCACTAATCAATAGGTCACCCTTATTCATATGCTGTTGTCGCCACTTCCACTCTCAGCAAGCCATCGAGTCGCACTTAGCTTATGCTTCTACACATGTTAACGAACGGGCTCAGGGTAGAGGCCCTTCAGATATCACGATTTATTGCTGCGGCCGCGAGTTTGTGTCATTTGAAGCTATCACTTCGCACACAGCCTATTCTTCTTTACATATCTCACAGCGAGCTGCTCAGGAGGTAGCTATCAGTGAGCCCGAGACGTTTTCTTGCTGTTGCCGCGAGTTTGCGTCACGGCAAGCCTTGGAGGCGCACATGAACTACGCGTTCGTACATATCGCGGAACGAGCCCAGGAGGAAGCTTCCAGCGAATCCTGTAAATCTGAGACGTTTTCTTGCTGCGGTCGTCAATTCTTCTCTCAAGAAGCCATCGATGCGCATACAACTTACGCTGCTATACATGCTGCAGAACGAGCTACACGGGAATATGCCGAGATGGCTTATCAGAAAACTATGGCCAAAGTTTGGCGAGAAGCCAAAGCTCGGCTGGAAGCTATCGCCAAAACTGCGACGTTTGATTGCTGTGGCCGTCAGTTCGTCTCTCAACAAGCCTTAGATGCGCATACCACTTTCTCAGCTATCCATATCGCGGAACGAGCTCGGCGAGAAGCTGTCACTAAAGCTCAAATTTTCACTTGCTGTGGCCGCGAGTTTGCATCACAAACAGCTATCGAATCCCATATTTCCTATGCCGCGGCACATGTCGCGCAGCGGGCAGCCGCTATGGCTAATGGCGATGCGAATCCTTTCTTTTGCTGCAACAGGGGATTTGTGCATCGTCAAGCATTTGAGGCGCACTTGGCGAACGCAGCCGTACATCGATCTTCAGATATCAATGGTTTATCCAACAATGCCAATGAGCCGAGCCTCATATGCTGTGGACGGGAATTTGTTCACGAAGAAGCCCTTGCAGCGCACCGCCTCGCCGCCTCCGTCCACCGCAAGACGGAAGTACCGCCCGGGACCAAATCAGTTGGTGCTGTTGTAGATTCTATTACACAAAATAGCACCATCCTCCAACAGTTCCAGTTGACGCAGGCACAGGCGTCTCAAACGAACCCTCCAGCCGACAAAAAAGTATCTCAAGTTTAAGAACCCACTCAGTGTAATGGAGCTCTTCAAGGTAAAAGATAACTCTTCCACATTTTATCTTGTTCTCTCCGAAATCATGCTAACAATCACTCTGCACTACAGGTAGTCATGGCGGACGACGGCTCTGACGATGAAATGCCTACCCGCCCTCATCCTCGTCCTCACATGGCAGATGCAGATAAGCTTCCGGCCGACACCCAGGAGGAACTACGCGAGCTATCTTCTCAGTACTTAGCCTCACGGTTAGATTCAGCATCGCTAACGTGGAACGAGACAGATATCTCGGTAAGCGATATGAAATCGAATACTATCATGATCGCTGAATCTGGGACAAGAAACTGGAGTGCTTGTACTGCCAAGTGTATGTGGTGTGGCTTATGTGTAAGCACTGCTCTTCCGCTACGTCCAAGAACTCTTGTCGATATAACCGAATAAGCGAAGTAGTTATCATACTGGGGTCATTCTCGGTGTCAGTTTTTACACGGAGTTTGTTTATTCTATGTTCTGTTTTTTTGGGTGGTCTATCCATAGTATTGGATATCAATCATAAGTAGTTAGATAATGTGAAATAGAGCAGTCAGTTGTTGTTGGGTTTACTTGCAAAGTATATGATTTGGCTAGTTGAGGTATCTTTAACCCTAGTTATTAAATATAACCTTATTTGGCGAACTTTCATATGCACGTTGATTTTTTTTTATGTTATACCTACACATGTATCTATATATCACAGAACAATCCTGCAAGAGGCCTGTCGATTGAAGTGGGATTAAAGTGGATATCTAGCTTTAAGCCTGCTTGCTTAGATCACTTGAACAAGACCGTTAGCCTCTAAAGTGATGCTCTGGAGTTTAGACGAAAAGAGTGTTCCGTCGTGCATATTCTTTTCTGACTGCATATGGCTATTATATCAAACTGCCCGTCTTTTTTGGTACGGTTTATTGTATGTTTCTTTTTTTCTTCTCCAGTTCTGAGTTGTCTGTGCAGCTTCCAAGGAGCCTCTTGCAGCCCAACAATAGCCGAGGGAGGGTAGGCTATGTAGACCGACAGCCTATGAGGCTATCAAGACGGGCTCGACAAGCTGGTCGGCAGGTATCTCTTATTGATTCTTTTAACTTTTTATCTACGTTGGGTATAACTGCATTTTTCTATATATCTGTTTGTTTACTTTTATTTGCTTGATATTTTTGGTTATATAGGATCCGGGATATTCAGGCAGGTAGAGAGGGATTTTGTTTTATTCGGAAGTTGATCTTTGTATGGGAAAAGCGGGAAGACTTTCTTTCTTGATTGAAAGAATAGATGAAAGAACATCGGCATAGATTCACAGTACGAGTAAGTTGGGCGGCAATGCATCGAGAGGCCAAAAAAACATGCATGTGTGCTGTGACAATATGACATAGCTTATAACGAAGCTGGACGGGTATATATAAAGGCGACAATGGTTCCTCTAATTTAAAGGTGATCTCCGTCCTTGTTCTGTTTGTATCTCTATAACAACTAACAAAATCATATCTTTTTTTCTCATCTTATGTAAGCGCCGCTTTTGCGATATCGATCTGTTCGCCATGGTCAAAGTTTCACAGGCTTCTTTTATCACCTCCCTATTTGTGCGATATGCTACCCTTAATAACTTTAACTGCCTATGTGGCCAAAGTTTCCCGTCAGTGATGTATTTGTTGACGCATGTGAAAGGCGCCCATTTTTCCGGTGACGATGATGATGAGGATTACGATTGCTTTGACTGTTCAAAGTCTTTTGCACACATGTTTGCTTTAGCGTCTCATTCTAGAGATATGCACCTTCAACCGTTCTCTGGGCCTAGTACACAGAAGGCTGTTGCTTCGGCCAAAACCCAGGCCCCTGCCTCGATGAAGGTTCCACCTTACGTTGCAATGCCCACGCCTTTGGCTGGAAAGAGAGTCCGGTGTGAGTGTGGCAAAGAGTTTGCCAAGCTGGAGTTTTACATATCTCATTATCAAGATTCTGGCAAACATCGATCATCAAAGGTAGTAGCACCGATTAAGCTTACGTCTGTTCCACCGCCAAAGTCTTTGATAGCTGCCACGAAGCCGCCAGCGGTAGTGAAGACTACATCTCAGCTCGCAGCACCGACTGCTGTGGCGTCCTCTAGCAAAACTCCGGCGCCAAAGACAGGAGCTGAGCCAACAGTATCAAAGGCTGTGGTAACCTCTAGCAAGCTCCTGGGAAAGACAATAGCGGTTGGTCCAGCAAACGTGACGACGACAGTGGCATCATCTAGCAAGATTCTGGCGCCTATGACAGTGGCTGGACCAGCAGCTGGGCCAACAGTATCAGCGGGTGTAGCGTCCACTAGCAAATCCCCGGCAGCGAAAACGGCGGCGAAGCCCGTAGTATCGACCGCTAAAGCGTCATCTAGCAAATCACCGGTATCCGTGGCACACTCAAGTGCCTCTTCCGTATCATCCAACGGTACCTCGACATATACACCACATAAATATGCTTGCTGTGGAACTACCTTCAATAGCATGGAGGAAGTCGACCAACACCGCCGAACTTCTATCACGCACTCCGGATTTATCTGCTGTAAGCTACATTTCAGCACATTGTCTGCTGTTCTGGCGCACTCCAATGAACTTCACAAAGGCTTCATGCTGTGCTGCGGCAATGTCTATGGCAATGAGGATGATTTCAAGAATCACGTGTACCACGACAAGAACCATATTTCATTGTACTGCTGTGGCACGGCGTTGGGATCACAGGACGAACTAATAGCACATACCAGGACTAGTTCGAACCACCTGTATCTGCCCAATATATTCCCCAAGAAACAGGCATTGACTACCACAGCGCCGGAAATCAAATCGCCCGAGCCTGTTCAAGTAGTTGAAGTAAAAGAAGCCATGAAGATAATACTTGGACCACCGCCAGCACCAAAGAAGAAGACTGTCGTGACAAAAGAGGCTGTCACGTCGACGAGACGATCTAGCAAGCAGCCGAGCATATCGTCGCCAAAGCCGTTGGAATGTCCTCTAACAGGTGCACAGAACAAGCCACTGGCTGCTGTCTCCGCCATGCCAAGCCCCTCACAAACGCCCGCCGTCATAGCCAGCCCGCCACAGTCACAATCGATGTTCAACGCACTGCCACCGCTATTCAAGTCGTTCCTACCAAACGTTACACCATCCATCATCTCACGAATTTCTAGCCGCGGAGAGTTCGTGGGTCGCGAGTCTGTACAAACAAAGACACCGTCTATAGCACCTTCGATCATGAATACACCCGAGGAAGTCTCGAAATCTATGGCCGTTGCGACGGAACAAGTCCAACAGGTTGCTCTACAGCAACAACTACACCAGTATGCTCAGCAGCTTCTGATTCAACAGGAAATCGACCGATATGCGCTACAGCAGCAACAGCTTGCGCAGAAAATGCAACAGTTTCAGCAACAGCTTGAGTATCAAAGATTGGGAGACGCACAACATCGGGCGCAAATGCAGCCTCCTCCTTCTTCCTCTTTACCAAAGCCTGTCGTTAGCAACAATAAACACACTAAGAAGGGAAAGGCTAGAATCACGTGTTCTTGCGGTAAAATGTTCCGCAAGGAAGCCTATCATCGAGAGCATGTTAGCAATTCCAAGGCACATCAGAATGAAGTCAAGGCCAAGGATAAAGCGGGCGAATCAGATCCCTCGCAGGTTATTCGTATCGGAACCAAGGCGGATTTGGCATCGACCGCACTGCGCAATATGCTACGGAGAAAGAAACAGCAGGACTCAGATTCAGAGTTTGATGATAGCGGTTCTGGAGCTGCATTGGGCATTCAACATAACAGTAACTATCATCACGATGATGACGACGACGATGATAATTATGACACAACAGTATCAACACAGCCATACTTTGATCCCAACGATGATTGGGATATCATGGTTCCGATCATGAAGAAGCCAAACGAACATATTGACATAGTCAACGATCTGGATTGGAGCGTCTGTGATAAAGACTGTGGGTGGTGTGGACGATGCATGGACCAGGCTATTATCCTGGACTAAGGTTTTATTGACAGTTTATGGTTGATAGTGAACAAACAATGAAACAATTTTGATTTTATGAAGAGTATTGGAATGGACATGAAAGATTATCTAAGATACATAAGACAGATAAAAGATGTAATGAACAGTAGTGAGTAGATATAACGCCGAAATGCAAAAGACCTGAAATAAATGATAGGAAGGTAAAGAATCTATGACGGTGAAGACAACCAAGATAGAACAAAGGATATGTTCACTCGTCGTCCTCATCATCTGAAGATTCACTATCCTCGCCCTCCTCATCTTCTGAATCGACGAGGCCTTCAGGACGCGGTATCAGGACAAACGCCTCTAGGCAAGTAATTCTATTTTGCGTCTCGTAAGTACCCAGCAGTTTGCCCACCTGTGGCGCCTCATCCCTCTTTTCTTTTGCTTGTTGTTCCTTCACCTGCTGCTTCTTAGACGATGAAGTCTCCTTCTTGGCCTTCTTAGCGCCCTGTTCGGTAGGGAGGACTAGCTGTGATTTTGGGATACTCCAGACACGTACGCGTCCATCGCTACTAGCGCTGACGACATAGAAGGCGCCGTCGGGCCCGCGGAGAACCTTGAAGTCCTTGATGCGGGTAGTGATACCTGCGGCCTTGCCGCCGAGCTGTACCACTAGCTTAGCAGATGGAAGTAGCTGGGCCTCATCTTCGTCCTCCTCTTCATCATCATCATTATCATCCGAGAGACTGTTCTTAATGAGATCACATGTGCGCGTAGAGTAGAACAGCACACGGCCATCTTCGGTAGATACGGCGAGGAGAAAGTCGCCCGCTTCACTCGCCGCCACGGAATCGTCGAGACGTACGTACGAGATTTGGTGTACCTTGGAACGAATGCCCTTGCCGCCACCACCGATGATGGCAGCATTGGAGCCACCGAGAACAACGCACTTGGGCGTACTATCCATGCCGAAGACGACCACATCTCTCTCGAACACTACCGCATACTCATCGCCTTCCTCCGCCGTAGATCCCCAAACCACCCGGCGGCCCTCTCCAGACGAGTTCTTGCCCTCGCCAGCCTGCACCAAAACACTACGGGCAAAGTTCAATACACCGGCCTTCTTTCCCGTAACCAGGTTCCACAGCCGCATAGCCTTCTCGCCTTTGCTGACGGAAATCATGACCTTGAGAGAAGGGTGTACGGCGAACGAGTTAACGCCTGCCGGCTGTCCGCCAAACACCGCTGTATCGCCCGTGGGCCGTCCGTGAGGCTTGGGAATCGGCACTTTGATGGTCGAGAGTAGCTGCCAATCGCGCGCCCGCGTCACACCAATAGTCGAGTCTTCGCTAGCACTAAGCAGCTTACCGCGCGCCGGGAAGGCAAGAGCCGTAACCGAACTACTATGGTGCATTAACGTACCAACCTCGCGATTCTTCTTATTTTCACGAATTGGCCGCGGCGCTAACGCCTGTAGTAGCTTGTCGTCCACCGTGGTAACTTCCGGCTTCGGCTCGTGGGCGCTGAGGTTGTAAATGTTCACACGCTCATCGGTGCTGCCGGAGGCTAGAAGAACCTTTTGACCCTGTTGGCTGCCGCCGCTACCGTTTTTGATAGGAGGCGAGATAGGTGATAGGGCGAGGCATCGGATGGCGGAGGTGTGCGCATTGAAGAGGAAGGTATCGGCGAACGAGACGCTTTCGTGAGAGATGCGTGCCGTTAGGCCGTGGAGCACACGGTCGTACGAGCCAGTAGCAATCTGGATTGTAAAAGGAGCTGTAGATAGGTCTGCTTTTGGCTTGGTGGAGGTAACGGGCTTCGAGGCCGAGGAGGCCTTCTCGGATTCCGCCGACTTGACAGTCGAGGCGGCAATTACCGTAGGCTGGGAACGCTTTCTCTTGGCCATTTTAGATAAAGAGAGTCGAGTTTTGGTTGTCTGGTTTTGTTATCGTAAAGAAGCGACTAGATTAAGAGAAAGTGAAATGAATGGATAGAGTATGTGAAAATGAACAAGAAAATTGAACAAATCCAAAAGATATCGTCAATTCAGGTTCAGGAAAGTCGTTCAGTTCAGTCTTAGCAACTACAAAAAAAAAGTTAGCTTTCACTTTTTCTTATCGATAAGTATTTCAAACATCCCCACTTTCAACTTCACCCTTCCTCGCCCCCCCCCCTGCTCAAGAACGACTAATGCGATCCTTCCCCTAGACACAACGATCAGGTAGACCTTTGCATCAAAATTCACAGTTTTATTTTCTCATACGTACTCGCATGTATATAGAGAGATACCTTCACAGAAAAGAAGACGAGAAAAGTCTTCGCCTGAACAAAAGAAAACAAAACAAAATCACAGTATGATAATCAAGAGATGTACGGCTTTGATATACACTTTGTAGAGGCATGTAGAAAATAATACTAACGTGAATGGGTGAGTAGAAAACAATCATGCAAATAAAGGACCACAAGAAACAAAACATGCCGCCATATAAACAAGAACCGCACTCTATCCGCGATGGCATAGTAGCTCTCCAGCGTTGTTACCAGATCGACTAGTATAAGCCGTTCGACGTCAAATCTACTGAGACCAAGTCCTACAGCCCACGCTTAAGAAGAGAAGAGAGACAGTAGTTATAGAGCAGTCTTTGGTGAAAAAAATAAGAATAAATGGAAATGATAGATAGAGAAGAGAAGCAAAAAAGGAACAATCGAATCGCATACGCTCATCATATATCGTTGACGTTAAGCCATGTACCACCACTTTCGTAATAACCATCACGACAAGAACCAAACAAATAGTAAATAAGAAGAGGGAAGGAGGAGAGGAGCACTGGCGAGCTCTAGGTCTATTTCTTATCCAGATCCATGTCAACCAGTTCAATAGCGCTCAGACTAGGATACCGCTTTGAAAAATCGCTGAGATAATCTGGATCAGTCATTCCCGCGCCATTTCCCGACTCTGCCGTCACCGACGCCATGATGGGCTGCGCCGGCGCAAGACTCTTCGTCGGAGATGGAGCCCTACCAGTCGGCATACCGTTCAAATGGCCAGGCTTCCGCGGAGCTACCGGTTTTGGCGGTACTGCCGGCCGCGAGCTAGCAACTGAAACACCCGATGCGCCTGTAGCCAGATCGTGTTTTGCGTAGAGTTGCGTCTCGGACGTCTTCACGCGGATGGGCTTGCGTGGGATATCGGGGACTGGCTTATCGGCTACACCCCTGTTCTGTGGCGAAGATTGCGTCGCTGCCGTGTCTGTGTACCGGCCGTAGCCTTGAGCCGTCCGTTGTACGGGCGTACTGCGCTGATCTTCATTTAGAAGACTCTGGACACGATGTTGGATGGTAGCTGCGCGAGTGGGTGCCGGAACTTTGGAAGGGTCTGCTGATGGGGATGCAGAACCTCCACTTTCCCGCTCCGTAAGACGGCGGCGGTACTCAGCTTGCGCAGCTTCTACACGCCGCTCTTCTTCTACGAGTTGAAGACGCTCAAACTCGCGTCGCATTTCAGGTGTCATACCGGATTCATCATCGGACGCACGACCATCATCGGATCGACCATCGGTGGCTTCTGATCCAGCAATTGGTGTCAAGTCGCGTGCCGCATCTTTCATAGGCGATGGCGTACGAGCTGGGGGTTGAGACTTGGAAGACGGGCCATGATGGCTTTCAAAACGCTTGAAAGCGTCACCAAATTTGCCGGATAGGATATTTTTGGTTCCAGAAAGTGAAAAGCTGCTGCGCTTACTAGACTTGGCTTCAGATTCTTCACCTTGGCGCAAGTATTCCAAGTCATCTCCTCCCAGATCAGTGGATGACCTTACTTTATCTGATGATAGTCGTGACCCCTTATCAGAAGACCGGCGCGATCCCTTATCCAAAGATGCCCGTTCTCGTTCTTTTTCTCGCAGAAATTCCAGGTTCGATTCGAGATGCGTACTAACTGGTCTCGGTCTGGAACCGGACGGCGGGGTAACATCCAAAAGATCAATCGGTGGTCTTGAAGATTCCAAGGATGGTCTCGAAGAGGATGGAATGCGGGTATGTGCGGAAGCAGTCCTAGATGACCCAATTGGGCGAGTTTCGGATATTGAGGACGTCGGCTTCGTCTCCGAAGATGTGGGGTAACGATATAGTGATGGCCGGGCGAGCTCGTCGCCAGTAGTCATTGTTCCAATCGAAACCATTGATGGTTTGGAAGTTACGGAAGAGTTATATGAAGAGCCTTGTGCTGAGATGGCTTGTAGCTCAGGATTTCTAGCGATGATTGCGTGTGCCTTGCTCATTTCATTAGAAGGGTTAGGAGTAGGTCTAGCAGCAACTGGGCTAGAACGTATAACATCAGCAATTCCGGGCGTGGTAGGCTTTACCACCCGTGAAGACACAAACGCCTCATCAGCAAGCTTTTCAGAAACCATTGCATCAAAGCCCCTCGCAGACGGTTGTGAATCAAAGTCGAACTTTCCGCCTTGGTCATGGAGCAATGCGAACTGATCCACAGTAGGAAACCTAGCAGATAGCTCATCTGGTGGATCCATTGTGGCTGAAGGAGATGAAATTGGTGCAGGCTTGGACACGATCTTAGCAGACGTGGGCGTCGTACTACTCTTGCCACCGTCCAGGGCCGCAAAGGGGTCGCCGCTAACGACACGCATAGGCGAGGGATTGGGCTTTAAGCCAGAATTTGGAGACACAAGAACTGAAGCTGGTGTTGTAGACGTCGGCCGGCCGCGTCTCATAGGCACGATATCGGGAAGAGCCTGCTTCACCGGAGCTTGATAAGATATAGAAACACCAACTGAAGCTGTAGACTGAGCAGCGGCAGCACTGGCGGCACTAGCCTGTGGTTGGTCGGGAGTAGGGCTGTTCGTGTATATGTCGTGGATGGGTACCTCGATACCCTGCATACGACAGGATTCCTTGAGAACTTGGTAGATGTTTGGTCGAGCAGAAGGAGTTTCGCGCAACATAGCGGCTATACAAACATATAAGGGTTAGTGATTACTACAGAACAACAAATCGGCACACAGTTAGCTAAGTCTTAGCATTCAAAGAGGTTTACCTATTAGATTCCGCAGACGGTCGGAGAACTGGGGATAGCTAGGAAAGCGCAGACTGGCATTGAGGATAGCCAGCTGGCCCTGGTCCTCGAACGGGGTGGTGTAGTAGCACAGTTTGTACAGCAAAACACCAAGGGCCCAGATATCTGACTTCTCGTCTATAGGTTGCTTGCGGTACACATCGACCATTTCCGGACTGCGGTACTGCATAGTGGTGTGTCTCTGGATATCATCGTCGATCTGGCGACACTCTTCAATAGTGGTGGGGGCCTTGCGCGGGGCAGCAGCCGAGCCAAAGTCGCAAACCTTGAAGCGCTTGGTGCCGTCGGGGTTGTTGAGGATCAGGACGTTCTCGACTTTGAGATCGCGGTGCAGCAACGGTGGCTTCAGGTAGTGCATACAGGCAACGCCCTCGGCAACATCACTAAAGATCTTGAGAATCTCGGGCTCAGTCAGGCGGTGCTGTAGGCGGGTGTTCATGAAGTCAATCAGACCGCCGCCGTTACAGTACTCCATGAGCAGAAAGACCTCGTAGCCGCCACCCTGCATCTCCGAGGCGTGAGAGTCCATGTACGTCACAATGGGCTTGTGGCCCTTGAGGCGCTTCATCGTCTCGACCTCGATGCGCATGCCCTTGAGAGTTTCCTTGTCAGGCACGGCCACCCGCTTGAGCACGGCAATATCGGAGCCGTTGGCGGGCTGTGGCAGCTTGACGAGATATACGTGGGCAAAGCCACCCTCGGACAGGTATTTCTGGATAACGATACGGTGGCTGCCGACCTGGATCTTGGTGCCGGGCGAAAAGGTACCGGGCGGTTGCGAGGTCATGGGCAGATGCATGTGCATCTGCTGAGAAGCAGCAGCCATAGCGACGGGCATAAAGGGAGAGTTGCGGGCGTCGGGCGGGGTCGGGACTTGGCCAATATTAGGGGAAGCGGCGGAGAGGATATTATAACGGTAGATGTGTTCGATAGGTATGGACGAGGCTGGCGGCGGAAGGCTGCGAGAGCGGTGACAAACGGCGTAGGCGGAAACAGAAAAAAAGGAAAGGACTGGCCAGGCGAATGCAGGGACGAGACGGCAGACCGACAAGCTATGAAACGAAGAGAGCCCAGGCGGAGCTTCTAGGCGATGGGTCTAAACTTCTTAGTAACAGCCGCAGTAAGGACAGAATCTGGGCGTTCTGGGGGGGGAATCGCAACGAAGGGCGAAGGGCACAGTCGCTTGTCGAAGCAGCAAGACAAGTTGTCAAAACAGACAAGCTGACGAGGCAAAAACAAGAGAGAAGAAGGAATACGAAGATAATCGAAGACTAAGAACAAGTAAAGAAAAGAATGATGATAACTTCTAGGCTAGCAGAAGGGGAACGCGGGATTTGTTCGGTTTAGAAGTCCAAAGTTGGAGGAAGCTTCAACTAAGCTACTACATACAAACCAAACCAACTAACTAACCTTGGCCTTAGTTAGTTAGCGGCGGAACTACGGCTGGTGGAGGAGGTCGGCTGTGCTGCCAGGCCTCGTCTACTCGTTTATAGGCGGGGCCCAACTGAAGCCTACAGCTAAAGCCAACTACAGCCTGCGCCAGAGCAGGGGGTCCCCAGCCTAAAAGAAGGCGGTGGGCGAACGACCCCACGTTACCATCAAGCATTAAAACCAGTTAACTACACCAATATTTGCTTCTACTGTTTCTGCCTTCTGGCTCTACATACATACACAGGCGGTCTGTAGAAGAAGTTTTTGTCCTGGAAATCCATTTCCATGTTGATTTGCAGTCAAGGTAAAACGAGAATGCTATGCTAACCAAAAGAAAGGTGGTTTGTTCATGCAACACAGTGAAACAATAAGTATTTTGCATCGTCGAACCTGCGCACAGCTTTAGCTTCACAATGGATTCTGCTTCAAGCGATACGAGATCTAGGAGATCTACACATAGATCAAGTCCACAGCTGGTCTCTTCTTACCCATCTGCTTGTTTGCTTCTCTAACTCAAGTCTAACTGGAGTAACTAAAACCCTAATTCTTTGAGCAGTCGCTCATTTGTATATATGTACATGTAGCATCGAGTAGTTATTTTCCTATTTCTAGTATGGCCCAGCAGAAACTAAAATACAGTAGCCATGTATTTAGCTCCGAAGTAAAGGTCGAGGCCAATGGTGACTGATATACATATGTTACAATTATGCTCATGTCAAGCTACACTTGGTCTCGTGCCGATAAAACTTCCTTAAATCAACAGCCACAAGGGGACAATTTGGTCAGTTGTCCATAGCCCCAATAGCCAAGACTTCATTTCTTAGTATAACCATCTACTATATAATCCCATGATTTAAGATCTACCAGCTGACAGTCCAGCACGTTCTTATCACAACTACGAGATTTGTGATCTTTGAATGTACTCACGTTTCTTATTAATCTATCTTGATTAGCTATAATTTTCTTTTTTTGAAAACCCTCCTTTCCAGTATATGACAGTTGATCTCTCATGCATTCCTTATTGTATCCTTGTTTAACCCTAGTATTTGCCTCATAAACCCTAGTGTTCTTATAAATGAACATTATATCTTTTTGCATGTATTTTGTGTGATCCACATAAAGACGTAAACCTACGAATAAATGAATACATAAATGTATGTATTTTGTGTACATAGCTACAGATCTTTCTGCAAGGTACGCATGTTTTCACAACGACTCTGTAAGACTTGACAAGGAAGAATTCACTTCTTGCTAAGCGAGTTTGTAGTAGCATCCTTGACACATTTGTAATTGATATTGGAAAACCTACATGATTTCCTCCCTAAATCACAAAAAGCCCCCTCTCCTCCATTTACGACGTATGGAAAGGAATCTTCTAAGGCATGTGTTTGTTGCGCTCTGCAAGATTTGCATGGAATGTAGACACCAAGTTGCGAATAAGATCAATAGAAATGAGGTGGCTTGCTCCTATATTTGTCCCGGCTAGAATGGTATGCACGGAGATAATCAAGTGATATGATATAGCAATAATAAATAATAATAAAAGGCATCATTTTGAGATTTGATGTCAAAAGTGTATTCTTCGGTGACTTTTGTTTCTGATATATGTGATTCAAAGAAGAAAAATAAAGTGCTCGGCGATATTAAGGCCATATTGGTGTATAAATGCTGGAATGTGTTGCTTACAAGTGGACTGACTAGTCTGTGTCAGCCAGAAATTTCAAGACAAGCGCGAGAGACAAAGGACGGCTGTTGAATATGGAATTCCAAGCTAGTCTAGGCTCACATCTCTCAAGACTTAACGCCGTCGTGTGTGGGAGAATGGATAGTGCGTTCACTTAACAGTCGTATCGCAGAATGTATATATGTATCTCACTAGATTCCACTTGTTCGAATGCTCCCAAGTGCTTGTTTGCCATATCCGAAGCAATTATCACAATCTCCAACTATGAAGCTATCAACATCTATTCTCACGCTACTCGCCACTGGCACCTTCGCAACGCCGTCTTTGCTCAACGTCACCTTGACAAACACGACATCTATGCCCTCTCTCTCGACTACCTTCGCGACTTCAACAACTAGCCAAACATCACCCCTCTTCACGCCACCCGCCTATAACAACACCGTGACTGGTGCCTGTGCTAACGTCACATGCCACACTGGTTTCGAATGCCATCTATACGGCGAAGTTGCTCGCTGTGTCATCATGGGTGGTTCGCAGTGTGGTTCTGTTTGGTGTCCCAATAATATGAACTGCTGTAATCCATCGTGTAGTATGTGTGTGGCTAAAGATGTTGTGTGTACACAGCAGGTTTGCGAGTGAGTGTTTTTGTTTTTCCTCTATGGTGTATTTTTAGTCGTGATATCCCGCATGATGCTAACTTTAGACTCGGTAGAACGGCGTTGCATTTTATTCCATAATTGGGTCTTCATTTTCTGGTATACTATGCAATTTGGACGGTCTACGAGCACAAATAGAGATATAATTTAACATAACCAATAAATATGTATATTTATTGTGTAAACGAGTGTGGTTTGCTATATGATAGCTTCTATGCATACTAAAGCCAAAAACATGATTGAAATGAGTGTGATAAATGTATGAGGGCCATGCTATATGATGCAAAGTATATGAGGGTGTTTGTTCGTTTCAAATAATGAAAGAAAATAAATAATCAAGCCAGAAAATCAAAATCAAAATGTTAAAAACGCCGTAGTCATGATGCCAAAAGCGAGCTTAGTTAGGCCGTAGCAGTACAAATCAAAGTCGCCAAAAGAGTGTGGGGGGGTATCATCAGGGTCAACGTTCTCTCCAACGTCAGAAAACCTCTTCCTGTTTATGTTCTAAACATTATGAGGAAGCAAAAGAACCGAAAAATAAATCAAGAATGAAGAAGTAAAAAAAATAACGAAAAGGTTTAAAACAGGAAGAAGAATGACGCGACAACTGTTATGAAGGACAGGCCAGTCTCGATACGTAGACCTTGAACAGCACCAGAAGTTGATGTGTTAGTGCTGCCACGGTGATTGCGGTGGCCCGTCATGCCAGCCTTGATGGTGACAAAGGACGTGCACTCTGCGACGTTGCCGTTAGCGTCAGTGGTGGTTGAGAGACCGACAGCAATAGCTGTGATGACGACCTCTTCCGGGCGGATGCTAGCTACGTTCTCGTTGGATAGACCGTCGTTGTGAGTACCCTGCGGGCCCGGGCGTTCGCCGTAGTTGGTAGGTGTAGCTGTGGTCTGGCTGCTAGAGGTGGTCGACTTAGTCTCGCTAGTAGTAGTGGTGGCTGTGGTACTAGACGAGGGCGGGCTGGTGATTTCAGCAGCAGCAGCAACGTTAACATCGACAACAGCGTCGTTGGACATAGAGGTTCCTTCGACCTTGGTCTGTGCCCAAGAGGCAGCAGTTGAAGCGTTGTCGTCGATATACTTTTCGTAGGCGTTGGAGTTGGAGCCCTTGGCGCAGTTGGTATCTTCGGAGACACAGAACGACTGCATGATATCGCTGTACTTGTTCAGGTTGTCCATCTGCGAGCCAGAGCGAGGGTACGTGCTATCAGCATCGGCACCAGAGAGCTGGTTGTAGTCCTGGTTGGCAGTGTGACGGATATCGCCCCAAAGTAAGACGGCAGCAACTGTGATGGAAAAGTTAGCAATGCATGTCATATATACAGATGTCTCGGATTTGGAAGCTTACTGTTCTTGCCGGGCACAGATCCACGGTCAAGGGCGGTTGATGTGCCCATAGTGCAGTCATTGTAGAAGACGCCGCCCTCGCTGCCAGCCAGGATATCACCAATAACATGGGCGCCCTGGGCTAGACCACTAAGCACTAGCTTTGCGTCGGGGCAGCGCGCAGCATAGGCGGCGATCTGGCTGTTGCCGTTAGCCACGCCCTCGTTGACCTCGGCGCAGTAGTCGGCATCGTTGGCGTTGTTGAAGTAGATGTCCTCCCAGTCGCACTTGGAGTTGCTAGCAGTGGCAGCACAGATAGCACTGACTAGACTTCCTTGGAAGCCAGGTGCTGGCTCGCTGTTGGCACGGGCTAGAAAGATGTGAACATGGGAGCAGTTGACGTCGCGGGGCTCGATGAGAGACGATGCTAGAGTAAACGGCAGTAGTGCCATGGCGAAGAATACTGAGGTAATCATGGCGAGATAATATGTGAGTGTGTGTGTGTGTGTGTGTGTGTGTGTGTGTGTGTGTGTGTATAGAGTGGCTGTGTTTGAGTCTCAGCAAAGAGACGACACTAGATATTAAAGAGTATTGAAACAAACGGAAAAAGAAGACGAACAAAGGAAGCAGAGGCCAAAGGAGAGACAGTTAAAGAGAGTGGTGACGATGATGTCAGAGAAGAACAGAACACACAAGAGAGCAAGGCAAGGGCACGGCTCAATTGGGCTTCCGCTGAAGAGCAGAAAGAGAGAAGAGAAGGGAAAGAACGACGAACGGCGGTGCCGGGGATGCTTTGTTATTATAGCAGACAATCGACTCTAGAATCGAACGTAACGACCCGACAATATGCCTAATGGAGTGTCAGCTTCAATGCTCACCGTAGACAAGAAACAGTGTCTGTCATAGCGTCCACCTTGCAAGATCTCCGGTAGCCATCTTTAGACGTTAGACTTGCATGGCTCAGATGATAGTGAGCCAGATACATAACTAAGACCAATTAGTAGCTAGCCGATCGATTCGTTAACTTACTTGCCTAGTCTCGTAGACGCTAGGGCCAGTCAAGCCCACGTTGGCCTAGTATTATTTTGGTATCATTATTCCTACAACTAAAGGCCAGGGTCATCGTCAAAATGCTTGTTTATGCTTCTTTTAGCATGTGCTAGAAAGGGCAATTGCCATTCATCTGCCGGTTACTCGCTAGCCACACACTGCATATATCTGTACAATGCAATTGTATTCTGTTATTCTGGCACTGACTAAGACCGTCCTTTCTTACATTAACTGCGCCGTTACTCTGCTCGGATATTCTGTCTGCGTTATCCCGCTTCTATTTGCGGCTATTTTTGCTTAAATGGCAGTGGGGGGTTTTATTGGCTCCAAACCTTAAATTCTCACGTGCCTATTCTAACTACATAATTGTAACTACATACATGATGTAGCCTTTTAAACTCTGAGAATCCGAACATCACCACCACAAATCAACCAAGATTCTAGCGTCGATCATCGCCTCAGATCAAGATTCTAGCCTCATTTCCCCTATACTCTCTACATATGTATATATCGTCTTTCTATCATTTTACTCCCGAGCTCTTTTGCTGTGCTCAAAAGTGCTGAAGGCTTCCTGAAACTCCGCATATCTATTTTGGAATCTTGCCCTTGTCCACTGCTAACTAAATCGCTATCAAAATAAGCTCCCGCCAATGTCTTTCTCCTAACTGAGCCTCCCAAGAAGCTCGCACGGGTAATAAAAGCGCCTATAACGAAAGAAAAAAGAGGCAACATGGAACCTTTATTTTCTCTTTGCCCCGCTAGTAACAAGCATGGAAGATGAAAAAATAAGGTAATAAAATAATTTCCTAAAATAGACTGACACTAAGCTGAATGAGAAAAAGCGACCCGACTTGATCGTCGTCTCTTGATAGCCTTTTTACTAGTCCAGCGTTCTAGGAAATACAGCTCCAAGCCGAATACATGTATCTTCTTGTCCATGCCAAGAGAAAAGCGTCCCTATGCTATGTATGGCATTCTCTTGGCAAAAGAAAAAAGGCCCATTCTGACTATGGCGTGGCTTTCATCTAATCCAAGATTATTTCTAGAACATTTTCGCTTGGCAGGTACTTTCTCCTTGTCCTATACTGTCCCTGATCTTATCTTCATGGCTATATTGAGTACAAGCCGAGGTTCTTCTGAGCTAGATAGTTCCATGCGTCTGTATCTTCTTCAATCTCTCTATGTCCTCAGTTTCCCCCCTTGTTTGATTCGGGGTCCGGGTAGCTTCCAGCCCCTCTAGAGCGATTAAAACATCGCTTTGCTTCATCTCACTACAATCGTTCATGGCTGCATAGACTGTTCGATGGCTTATTCATATTCAGTATGGTAGTAGTGTACGTCAGGAACGACATAACATTGTCATGCAATTTTACCATTAGTCCCTAATAAGTAGTTGTGTGCTGCAAAATGCCTGAAGGTTTCTAATACATGATTATCATGTTCTTTTGATTGGTTTCTTTGCCCATCTCTGAAATACGTTTCAAGCAGATTTCCTAACTCTGATACAGCCCCGTTCATTAATTCCAGGCTCCTAAATTCGTGTACGAAGCTTTGTAGTATAGGATTATTCACATACTCGTAAATTCACTCAAGACTATTGCTTGTCAGAATAAGAGTGCGTGGCTAGGTATAATCCAAGGTTCATAGCTTTCTAGCCTAGTCTAACCTGAGTCTCCTGCGCGAACAGCTATTCATAGCGTTATAAGCACCGATCATTGTCCATTAAGATTTCGGTCCGGTATCATGATGTGCTTCTAGTTTTGCTTCACTACCAATCTCATACCTTTTTATAGGCAATGTAGACCATTTCTAGATGGAAATTATATCCTTTAGATATTAATGATGCTCGTAAAAACAAACGAATAGGAAAACATGTTTGTTCACATGGTATCACGAGAAATACTGCTCGTACTATTATCATGACTAGCGTCTAGACTTACTATTGATACGAGATAAGCATTGTTTACATGTTAATGTTCTGATCCTATTCGGTGGTCTCCGGTTTGCAAGCTAACCAATATAGGTGATGATAAAAACTGCGCCTTTTTATGCACTATAGAGAGTGTGAGACGAGAAAATACCCTTGATGAGTTTTATTGAACGAAACTTTTCATGTTAATGACATATGTTAGGGTTGAACAATCTGTGGCAAGGACAAATGTGACACGGACTGATATATTATGTAGTATAGCAAAACGGCAATTTGTTCGCAACTCAACTACCCTAGGCAAAGCTCAGAATTTCAGTTAAGTTCTGTCTTCAATCACAACTAGACATAGCCTAACTAGGCTAAGCCGGGAAAGGTTATAATCCTGCCTCTGATAGAATAGTCTTAGAATAGCCAACTCAAGATACCAGTGGCAACTGTTCTAGTCGCGCCAACGCTTTGCGCCCAAGCAAACCAACTGCCGCCAAGGGTTATGGGTACCTGCACGGATGCTGCCCAGAAGCCTGGAGACGAAGAAAAATAAAGTGGTTAACTTTTCAAGTACTAAAACAATGTAGGGCTGGAAGGAGGATGTATCAAAATCTCGACAGACCTGCTATAATGCGCCAGGTCCAAACCCGAGCATGCCCAGTGTAGTTACGATTATGAATCCGATGAGCATATTGAGAGTCTGAGGATATACTGGCAGAGAAAGAAGAATGCGAGAAGATGTGGATGTAGGCTATTGAGAGTAAAAAACGCTGGAAGACAAAGATAGTCGCTATGATTATGTGGACGGGAATTTAGGGTAAAGGAACTATAGGATGGGTCCGAGTAAACTATAAATATCAAAATTCTCTTTCTATTCTTCTCTATAGGTTCACTGTGTTGCCTTTGGCTTGGAAATGACTAATGTGAGAATAGCCGGCCTCCCACATATGGATATGCGATCTACGCCGACCGCCTCGATAGGCTGTGAAACATAAAGCAGGAGGCCGACTAAATATCGATTGAAGTGTATATATACCTGTTTAGACGAACTATAGCTATATTTCATTCGTCGGTTGTCTTTATTTCGTAAGTTTTGAGAAATCTGATGACGTAGTGCTGCATGTATCTAATATGGTATTTAAAAATATTGGGCAAGTTACATGTGTATAAATGGCAGAATTTGTCATGGTCATGATGACGACGATATGGGGATTTCATGTACATACATATATATGATTTTAGCGACTGTAAACTGTGTGTTAATAATGTTCATGAAAGGGAACTGACTGAATATTCTAGCCAGACTCATAGTTATACATAGCATGGATAGTGAGTAAGAAACCAAAAATGAAGTTAGCGCTAAAAGCTTATGGCAAGGTATCAGGTTTCTGGAAATGCTAGAAATACGAGTAGAAATCGATTGTAATCTCAATTATTATTTTTTGATATTGCTTGCACTCTTTATTTTACGTCTCAAGTATCGTGGCCAAGCATTCTATCCACCCGAGCGCGTTTAGTGTCACGCCCAGAACCCATAGCCCTCTTCCGTTTTCCCAAAGTCATCGTCTGCTCACTATCTGCAACTCTATAGCCATTCTGGTCAAATTTTGCTGTCGTAGAGCCCCGTACCCAGGCCGAGAATCCCAACGGCTTCATTACGTCATGGTTGAATACGTAATGTTGACCACCGCTAGTCTTCAAGATTGGCTGACCGGTGCCGCAGTTTGCCGAGACGGTGAATGGATCTGGCAGTACTCGATGGCTGGCTATCGGAGTATGCATGGAACAAGATCTAACACCCGGTGGCCGACGAACATAGTTGCACATTGGCAAGTGGAAGATATTCTGTCGATCAGGCGCCGTTGTAGCTGCCCCAACACCTTTGAAGATGTGAGGTGGCGAGATATTACCGTTGTTAGAGTTGGGCGAATTGCCACAGGTAGAGTTTTCGTTGCTGTCGGTGGTAAAGTTGAAGACTATTGTAGACGACTGAAGATTCTGAAGGCTCTGAAACTTCTTCGGGGAGGCGATACCGGCTGACATCGAAGGGTTTAGGTTATTCGGAGGTAGATGCGATTTTGAGAAGATCTGGAACCGGGTCTTCATGTTGGTTGTTTGTAGTATAACTACTCCTAAAACTCGGCAAGAATATCAAAAGTGAGTGCGCAGGTGAATGTGAATGTGAGTGAGTGTCTCCGTTGTATGGAATGTAGCATAAGCTTAGCGCAGGCTTGGGAAGACTTGCTGAGGAAAAAGCGAGGTCTGGATAGGAAGATTAGATAGCCTGGCTTGGCTATAGTGACAAAAGTAAAGTATGATATGGGTTGGTGAAAATAACTAGAGATCTGTATTATGTTTATAGTTAGAATAATCGAACTTGACAAGAGGGTATCGGTCATATAAATATGAATCATTTCGCGGCCAATAAACAATAGTTTGAGCTTTTACTTAGTTAGCTGAGTGATAATATAGAATCAGATAAAATGACTAGGCTGTCAATGTTGCAAGACTCTGAGAAACCCTTTCTTTCTGTGAGTGATATGTTCTATTGAGGATATGGAGGTATCATGGGATGAGATAGCATATTTTTGAATGTTTTGACTGCCAAGTTCAGCTTAAGGAAGTTATGGCAATAGAAGTAAAGTTGAATGTGAGTATTATGTCTATCACAGCTCATAAAACGTATGATAGTATCCGAATTTTGTCATGGTCTAATAGAGTTGTGTATATTGGTATTTATAGTAGGTTATTTATTAACATTTCTCATTAGTCATTTCTAAATGGACCTTGTGTAGTATCTTAAATAGCTATAACAACAGATTTATCCCAAGATCTACAATGCTAATCGAGTATCCCAGTGGATGATATCAGGCTACGGACTTCTGCTATTAGTGATTGATAACAAGTGTGGATTATGACTGAGATTATACAAAGAGACAAAAAGGAATTGGTGTGGGTGAAAAAGGTGGATAGTGATAGGCCACTGTTGTGATGGAGTTTAAAGGTAAGGGAGCCTGTACTTTCATCATAGGATTTGAGAGGGTTGGCTTTGTATCCTATCATCTTTTTGTTTATACGACACTATTGGTAGTAATTCTGGGTGACTATTTTACATAATATTATTATTTCATGTCGCGGTTATGTAGTGTATTTGTATTGATCATAATGTCCAATTACCGATATACTAGTATATATCTGTATCTTCTTGGGTTTATTGAGATCATACTATGAGCCTATAGCTCGGAATTATCAATAAGCTTTTTTTCATTACCATCTCGTTGATGATATTTATGAATGCCGTACATTTCTCATCGCTGAGTGAGTCGCCCGGCCACCTTCATCATCCCCGCCGTCGTTATCTCCATCGCACTCCAATATCTTCATCAAGGACTTTCTATTGTTGGCAATTAGAGCAGCTCCGCCGATAATCTGTGTTACAGCTGTGACGGTGCCAATCCGGCACCACCTGCTCCGGCACTTTGGAGAATGGCAAATAGACTGCCTGCCGCAACAGCAGGCCCTTGTACACCGGCCGCGATGGAACCTGTTGAAAAAAGAGTAAGATTATAAGCCAATGAGTAAGGCAATGCTAGAATGTGAGCAACCAATACTTACCAGCTGTTATACCAGCTGCGCCAAAACCGATGGCCCCTAGAATGGGAAGAGCAATGGCTGCTGGTGCCACGAGAAGGGCGGCACCAACAAAATTTCCATTAGTCTTAGAAAATAGAGACATATCTGTGGCAGTAATGTGAATAGATGACTGAAAATTGAAAAAGATAAGTGCATGGACTGATAATAAAAGAAACAAGAAAGAAGAAAATGCAGCAAAACGATAGTCTACTCTGCAATTTATATAGTAAATATGAGTGCCGGCCTCTCGCATCTTAGCATGCCAGTGCATGTGCTGACATACTGTGTGAAACGTGATTTTACACTATTTGGATAAAGTGACTACATACAAGTTGAGATCAGTTGCTAGAGAGAAAGGCTAGAATGGCTCCTGGTTCTATCCTCTCAGAAGGGTAGTTTCAGGTCACAGAGATAAACTGAGACATTCTTTCCCAAGGATGCCGCTTTAGCAATCTGAGTAGCGCCGTCCGCCTGAATGATACGGTTGACAACAACCACGTCCTTCCCGCCCAAGCCAGTGTTCTTAGCTAGAAGCAATATATTCTGAGCAAAAGCTGCAGGGCCCCTCGTAGCAGCATTCACCATTCCTACATGGAGACAATGTTAGCGAGCTCTATCTTCATGGTAGCCATATGACTCATATTTAGACAAACAAGGCCTCTTACCAGCGATCAAGCCACCGTCTTCTAATCCCATAGCTCCTAAGACTGATCCGGCTACAGCTCCTGGTGCAGCCAGAGCGCTCAGACTAGCCACACTCAGCGCACTCAGTGGTATATCTGGGCACTCGTGTAATGACGCGACAAATGGGACTTTGCCATATATGGTCTCTAGAGTACATTCATAGCGACCGTCGCGGATCTGTTCAGGACACCGCACAACACCGTTTTGTAGCATTCCTCCCTCGGTGACGATGTTCGAGGCAACGATGCCGTTTTGTGCAGCCAGAATGTCACTGACAGACCCAGAATCACGCATGATTGATTGCGATAGCTTCTGTGCCTCGGACAGCATGCCGGGCATGTGCTGGTTGGCAGAGTCGGTGACCAATGTGGCCGCAGCGGCTAGGGCGGCAATGGCGTTTTCTAGATTCATGGTGTCTCGTTGTTGTTTGTGGTGTGTGGTGGGAGGAGTGGATACCAAGTGGTGATAAGAAACAGAGTTCTTGTCCCCGCACAAAGACAGTGAGTAGTCGATATGTGGTAAGGTAATCTTGGGTCTTGCTCTAATCTGACTAGGTCCTAACTTTATTTGGCCAATATACGGTTGGGCGTAGAAAGTGTTAAGCGGAAAGGCTGAATATGGTCTGGATTAGGCATCGATACATACAATCAACCAAACATCTAATTTCAGCCTATCTTCTCTATTGGGCAAATATGCTCAAGTGACAGAAAAACGGCATAAGAAGCGATGCATTAATCTATATTCATAAGAAAGTCGTGAGATGTCCAAAACGGGCAGGACCCCTAATCGAGACAATTCCGCCGTGTGTAACCATATACGTTCCCCGTGCAAGAAAACCAGCTAGATTATATAAGCAGATTGAACATTGTTTTGTTATGATTGTTGATTTTGAAATTTTCTACGTCTCTCTTATCGTTAATCAAACAGCATTATCTACTTTCATTATCATTTCAAAAATATCGCTTTCATAATCATTACAATGGTATTCATCACAATCATCATTTTAATATACGGAGTCATTTCCACCGTCATCCCCACCAGAGATTGGATCACGATCCTGATCGGCTCCGTTGCCGAAGTCCTCATGTTTTACGGTGTGATCTCGCAGGCCCCGCAAAGCCTACGTCCAAAGCCGGGCCAGGCTCCAGAAGACCCTAATGCCGCCCGCAGCCACCGTGGCTTTTTTAAGCGGCGGTCACTAGGCAGGATACCGCCCGTGCCTACAATCCGTATAGATCGTGTTGACAGCAATGACGGGCACGACGCAAAACTTGGTTGAGAGTTTTAGCTCTATAGGCAGACAGCTTGTCATTGTTGCGTTGAGCAGGAAGAAGCTCAGTCATGGTGTTAGTTCATGTATCCGTAGTTTCTAGTTTCTGACGCACAGGCGCTGTATAATACATATGTACAGCTTCAATATGCATGCTGCAGGCGGCTTTCAGACCCCACTAAAGCCAGTGCTCTCCTCACTAAGTCTTGCAGTGTGATTTTCTAGCGCTCTGATGGCACTCAAGACCCCGGCTGCCACGGCGGAGATTGTCTTGGCAAAGCTGCCCACACTATATGTAAACCCTAAGCTAACTAGACTCTAGAACATAGAAACATCCCGCGCTCAGACGCTCCTGATGCGACAACGCCTAGAGACGATCCGGAAATCTAGGAACGCTACGAGCTATGATTGGGTTGTACTTCCCCAAGCAAGATAGGCAGCAATAACTTTCCAAGTATTTGCTCTGTCTATTCCATCTATTGTTTGATAAGCCATACTGTTGGAAGGGGGAAGCGGAGGAAGTAAAGTAGAAGATCAGTCGTCGCAGAGTTTCTGCCAGAGAATGGGTTTCATAGTCGCCAAACCACCTCTTCAGAAACCAAAGATAGCCGCTTATCCTGTGTATACATGACTACATTATGGTTACCAGATTTACGACCATCCTGACTGACTATTTTCTATGCCGCTAGATCCAACTAGAAAAAAGCCTCCGTATGCGTTAATGAAGCCTAACAAACCACTGCAGAGGAACTTGATACAGCTTGAGCAGGGGCATATATAGGTGGCCACTGCGCTGTTTCTACAGGCGCTTGTAGTACTAGAAGGCTCGACACTAAATCGGAGATTCAAGTGTACCGGGTTTTTGCAGCACGAAACCTCTATATTATATATCGCAACATATTAGACATCTTCAGTCGCTCATCCATTTTTTTCCCCTCTATCTATTCTTTTTCCGTCAGTCAGTTAATCTGGACGTTCCGCCTACGAACAAAAAAAAGTCCGCCTCCCTCTGCATGAAAGCTAGACTTTTTTTTTCCCAAGCGCTTATATGTACGACTCAAGAAATACCGCCCACAGCAGAAATAACTAGCATCCATCGCACATTATACGACCAACGCCCGGGGTTTTCCCAACAGCTCCATCTTCAGCTTTAGCTTTTAGCTTCTGCTTCCGCCATGACCGAGTTCACCTATGCCGATCGTTTCTCAGACTCGGCGCCGCAAACCCCCGTGTCGGCATCGACATTAACTCACTTGACCGAGTCTGATGTTGCCTTGCGCGATGCCCTCGCTGTGCTACAGTGTGCTGTCTGCTCTCGCGTACTCTGTGAGCCGGCAGCATTGCCGTGCGGCCAAACCGTTTGCCGTCGCTGCCTACCACGTACTCACGTGCGGGCTCATGTGAGTTATCCGGCCACAGCAGAGCGCGAAGAAGGCTTTGCCTGTCCTTTTTCTGAGTGTGGGCGCGAGCATGCCGTGTTTGATTGCGGCCTAGACTATGTCTTGGGCAAGATGATCGAGACTGTGCGAGTGGGCTTGAAGGGTGCGGAAGTCATAGAAGAGGATGGCTTTGGGCGGAGGCAAGAAGATGAGGAGAAGGACGGGGAGAAGGAGGGAGCAAAGACGGAGGAAAATAACCGGGAAATCGAGAACGAGAAAGATCAACCACAGTCATCACATGTCTCCCGGACAGGCGATTCCCGGCCAATATCTACAGTGATGATTTTGCCACCACACAGCCCAACAAATGAGATGCCGAGCCAGGCGCCACCAAAAACCCGCAGCTTCACTGTACGCGGCACACGTCTGCAGGCACTCTTTCTGCTTGCCGAAACGCACGGCCTACCACCAAAGGCAGAACTGCTCATCTCCAGTGTACCTGTATCAAGCGTCTTGGAAGACACGGCGTTGCTTGACTCGACCTTGGCACTAATGCGGCCCGAGGCCGAATGCCAAGTATGCTACGCTATCTTCCTAGACCCCGTAACAACGCCCTGCGGTCACACCTTTTGCGCTGTGTGTCTACATCGGGTACTTGACCATACGCCGCATTGTCCGGTATGTCGACGTAGTGTCTCTATTGCGCCGTTACTATCACCGGCCACCAAACCGGCTAATCACGCCATTGCTGCCGTGCTCAACACATTCTGGCCGACTTCAGTCGAGTCACGGCGCAGCTCGGCTGAACAAGAAGGCTGGACGGGTTCTAGCGCTGCCGCCTCTGCCGAGCGTGTGCCGATCTTTCCGTGCACGCTATCGTATCCCGGAATCCCGCTATTCCTGCACATCTTCGAGCCGCGGTACCGTCTAATGGTGCGCCGTTGCATGGAAGGCAGTCGTGTGTTTGGCATGGTGTTGCCTAGTTGGATGCCTGGCGATGGTATGGCAGGTGGCTCAGAAGGCGAAGAGTTTGCCGAGACAGGCACATTGTTGCGCATTGCCAAGGTCGATTATATGCCCGACGGGCGCAGCATGATCGAAACTACCGGCCTAGGCCGTTTCAAGATCCGCACTTATGTATGGGAAGACGGTGTTGTCATGGGAAACATTGAACATATCCGCGATGTAAGCGTCGCCGAAGAAGAAGCTGCGGAAGCCGCTGAAATCAGAGAGGCCACGCCTAGTAGTCCACTTGTCTCACCTAGTGGGATCGATGAGTTCTTCTCCGCCGCATCATCTCCAACATCAGCTCTATCGCCCGCAATCCCACCGCTATTCCGAAGTCCATCGCCCGATCCCTTCTCCGACATGCCACCGCCACTACTCACATCCACATCCACACTAGGATCTCCCGCCCGTCTACCAGATCTCAATGCTATGCCGACAGCAGAAATGCTCTTGGTTGCACAGCGTTTCGTGGAGCGACAACCATTAGATCCACGTCTCTATTATATGTTTGGACCACCCCCTAGCGATGCTAATCTTTTTGGCTGGTGGTTTGCCGCCGCTATGCCGATGCCCGAGGAACGTAAGTATCAGATGCTCAAGACACGTACGGTACGTGCCCGCTTGAAGATTTGCTGCAAATGGATGTTTGAACGGGAGAGGGCAAGTTGGTCAGTGCCGACGTGTTGGTCATGTGATTTAAGACGAGGGGAAGAGAGTATGTAGATTATATAGAATGGGGATGGTGAATATCAACGAGTTACGATTTTTTCTTTCTAGTGGTGTGTTTGAGTAGAAGTTTTATATTTCTTTATTGTGTGTGAGTTGTTCATAGCCAACAGTACGTTTACTGTCGACACAATGATTTTAGACTATGGTACATATACAGATACAGAGTTTGAAGGTCGTTATCAAAGTCGATGACGGCAGTATTGGTACATAATGTAAGATGTTCAAGACATCTTTCATACTCCCCCTCTTCGTCCATTCATTCTTCCGTGGTGAATCCCCCCCTACTTATTTCTTCTTATTCACCCACTTGCTAGAGTTTACCAAGATCCTTTAGAGATCGTCAGAGTCTTCCATCTGTCTCTTCTTGGTCTCGCGCATGAATTTTCTCTTGCCCTTCTCCCTCCTGAACTTCTCAGTCTTCTCTTCCGACCGACGATCGTTGAACTCTTGTCTGTTCCGAGCACGGTCGTTTTCCATTCTTTCGTGTTCTTCCCACTCGTACCATTTGTTGTCGGGGCCAAGGCCGGCATTTTGATACTCGGTAAGATGACGCGAGACGTTTCGCTTGACCTCTTCCAGGAAGACTATCGTATCGTCCTTGAGAACACCTTCGCCGATGATGTGGTTCATGATGCTAACGAGGCGTCGGGCTAGCATAGTGGATGAGACGATGCCACGACGTAAAGGTGGTGTGATAGACTCGATGTTGGCGGGTTTCTGGTCTTGACTGATACCGCAACGTATAAATAGATCGCGTTGGTTCTTGCGGAAATGATCGGCAGCAGTAGCAATGGCTTCGCCGATAGCAGGACTGGTGTGCGAGAACAGACTGTGCGCAGAACGGCGGCGAACGGCGTGGATGCGGTAGTAGCGGTCGATGATTTCAGCATAAACAGCCATGCAGGTGGGTGGCGGGAGAGGCAGGTCGCGGTCCATTATGGCGAGTATTTCGCCGGCATGACGTAGCGCGTTCTGGTTGGCCTTGTCTTCCAAGCAGCACAACATGGCCATGACCACATCATGGTTGCGCACCGTCGGCATATCTTTGAGCGTACGCAACATGTTGCTACTGTTATGTCCGCGTTTCTGTACGTTGAGTAGTGTGCGCCAGTTCTCGTCGTCTGGCTTGACCTTCATCTTGTTGACAAGCAGTTGCCAGTAACGGTTGGCCGAAGCTGAGCGGCGCTGGTCAGCCAGTATGCGCAGAACCATAGAAAGTGTGTTGCAGCCGGGCTCGGCAAGGGTAGCGCCGCGCTTGACTGTAGATATCATGAATTTGGCTTCGAACTCGTCACTTGCGGACGGCGGCACTGACGGTTGGTCGGTAGGGGTCTCTAGAGAAGTAGAGCAGACTTGATAATCGGGTGCTGCTGTGTCATTTGGCACAATTGCGGCGTCGGAATCGGCCGTGGCAAGGCGCTCTTTCTCTCGCATTTCCTCTAGTTTGAGCAACCGATCTTGTGCTCCAATGGCCTCATCGGAGATGGCTTTGCCATATGTCCGTATCTCATGGTTAAGGGCTCTCTTATCCATGCGCTCCTGCTTGCGCCGAGCTTGGTCTAGGCGCTTGAGCTGGACTTTGGAAAGACTCGGGGCGTCAAGATCTATTCCCTGGCTTTTATTTGGCTCAGTGATTTGATCGTAAAGGTCGTTCATTGATACTTTACTGTCGTCTTCATCCATTCCTTCTTCCTCTTCGTGTTCTTCTATTTCTTCGTCCTCGTGAATGTCGACATCATCGTCAAGGATTTCTGAAAGTGAAGCCCGGGGTACTAGCGCGGACTGTGGTTGATCGGGGTCAAAAGGCACCTGCTGAAGATGCACGGTTTGATCCAATACAATGCCAGACTTGTTTTGTGGCTTTTCGTTCACACTCTGGAAGCCAGAGTGTTGCCACATAATCTTGTCGATGTTGGACACTAACACTGGTATACCCATAGTCTGGTCTAATAGCTTTAGAACCTGGATCTGAATACCCCATGGGCCCATCATGAGTAAACGACCAAAGGCACACACTAGCTTCTCGGTCATCTCGATACGGCCATTGACCCAGTCTTTGGTCACACGCTCCCAAAGCGCCTTGGCCTTTTGGATGAGCGGCATTACGTGCTCACGTTGGTATTCGTCGTGGTCTTCCTGCATGATACTAATGATGGTCGGGCTCTGCTCAAGATACATACGCATGGCGTTGAACATGATGGTGAAGGTCGTGGAATCGGGCCGGCGCATCGAGTTGTCAGCTGTGGCAGCTACGGCGTATAGTGAGTCGAGGTCGTGGCCACGCGCGCAGACATCCAGTACAGCGTTGAGATGAATGGTGTTCGGCGGGTTGCGGCTATCGTTGAGCATGGCAATGTAAATTCGGACGGCTTCACGAATGGCGCGCGAGGTGTGCGTGGACTTGCCGAGACTATGAAAGATGACGGTGTATGTCTTGGAGGATGGCATTTGCTTGCGTTTTTTCATCTATAAAGATAGTTAGGACCTTGATTAGCGTGTATCTTATGTTTCTGTAGGTTTGATATAATGATGACCAACCTCATTGAACAGCTTGATGCCCTGTTGGACAGTGTCACCCTCTAGGTAGTATTTGATTAGATATCCCCATGGGACGACGGTGTTCATAGATTTGCTAGCTATGCGGGTCATGCCCAGCGCATCCTCCACCTCACCCTTCCGGATCATGCGATCAATCTCTATGGCGAAGTGATATGGATCTTTATAATACGACACCTTATTCCGCCATGACCGACCCTGCTCTACCGTCATGTCCTGCGGATTCGCAATGCGGGGCTTTGTCGGCACCGCCGTGGTAGTCGGCATCATCGAAAGCACCGACGGCTTCTCCGGTACAACCCATGACGGCTGATTCGTCTCACGGTCAAACTCTATGCCGCGAGCCACCTCGCGCTTGATGGTCTCGGCATCGAGACTACGGCGTGAAGGCCGTGACTTGGGTTGCTCAGCGGCAGCTGTCGAGCTAAACGGCCGGTTTTGAAGCTGGCCAGCCTGGCTGATCTTCTGAATACGCCCTAGTACAAGCTGTTGCTGTAGAAGCAATGCCGTAGCCTGGACCGATAGTCCGCGGGGACGGAGGGCCAAAACGGAGCTTCGCAGTGAGGCTTCGGAAAGCGTGCGGATCGATGGATGGCCGACCATCATAGGGCAAGTCTTTCGAGGTCTCTTTTTGTGTTCGATATGAGACTTCCGAGAGCTAAACACTGGGGGAAAAAAGAGCAAAATGAAACAAATCGTCGTCGTTGTTTTTGCACCAACTGAAAACCAAAGCGGCATCCACTGAAAAATTCACTATCTAATCAAGATCACTGCCGATAATTGTGCTTGTGCTTGCCAAAGTGGGATGTCAGAGATTGAAAGTGTGGGGCCTACTCAGCGCACAAGGGTCAGCGAGGGTTACTTACAGCAACCCTAGTACATAGCTACCTATAGGGTTTTGTTTCACGCGACGCGTGCCGGCCACTTTACACGACGACCCTTGCTAGGGCGACCAACAAACGAAACGAACAAATAAATGAACAAATGAACGGACCCCGTCTTACTAACTTCTTCCCTGGCAATTCAATTCGTTCGTGGGCCTTTTTCTATTGTTCCAGCAACTAATTGACTGACTGTTGATTTCGAGGGGCTCTTTCACTATTTGTTTTGTTGTTCTAGATGGGCCTTCTCTAATATCATCTGCCCAAGCACTACTCGATCCTTCTTTTTATACTGTCTATAGCGACTCTTCTACCTTCCTTTAAACGCATCTACGATTACATCTCCTCCTATATACATATATACATACACATATACACCATGTCTTCTGCCGCTGCCCGCCGGGCTCGGCTTACCCAGCTGCGCGAGTCCAGAGCGGCTGGTACCAAGGTCTCTGTTGAAGTTGGCCAGATGGATTCGTTCTACGAGGAAGTAGACGAGAACCAATACAAGAAGATTGTCCGAGACCGTCTTGATCGAGACGACTTCGTGGTCGACGACAATGGCGCTGGATATGCCGATGACGGCAGAGAAGAATGGGACAGAGAGCAGCCCTATGACGATTATTCAGAGGAGGAAGCCGACGAAAGAGGACGCCGCAAGCCCTGTAAGTAGACTAGTAGGCTCTTGTCTTATTATCTGGCTACTTTATAACGATACTAACATTCAACTTTGCTCCAGCAAAAAAGAAAAAGGCCGAAGAACAGCCGAAAAGGACGCCAATGCCCGGAATATTACAGATTTCTTTAGCAAAGGCGCTGTTTCGCGGCCAAAGACTAAGGCAAGTTCGAGGCCCTCATCGGAGCAATGATGATATCAAAACATATGTGAAAGATTGCCTGTTCTAACCTCGGCGAATAGGTTGTCAAGACAAAAGAAGATGACGACTTCCTGCAGAGCCTTCTTGGCGAGATCGACACGACCGCTCCCGAACCAATGTCTTCACCTCGCCTCAAGAAACGTGAACGCTCGCCGGCCCCAGAGCGCCGGAAAGTGCGTGTCCAGTCGCCGCCTAGCATGGACCTCGATGACCCTCGTCCGAACATCAAGCGCACCAAAGTTACTGATGAGCGGGCTCCATCCTCACCACCACTTCCGCTTCCAGCTGATCACGATGACTCAGACGGCTTTGATGACCTCCCTGCAATCCCCGATGACCTGGATATGACCATGAGTGATCAGATTGCACCGTCATCTCCTGCTGCCAAGGTTGCGTTACGTAAACGGATCAAGAAGGAGGAGAGCGAAGACGACGATGACGATGGTGATATGCTTGAGGTTTCGCATACGGGCACTGTCAAGGCTCGCAACGTCAATATGTCTGGTACCAGACCGGCGCCACAACCTAAGCCAAAGCCTATCATGAAGTCTATCCCCAAGGTTTCGGCGCCAGAGCCCAAGGTCTTCAGTTCTTCACCAGTCAAGGCCGATACAGTGGCCGTCGATGCCTCCACTTGGAACTCAGTGACCAACAGCCTGAATGTCGAGACGTCGCAGGAGGCGAGATCAGCTGGCAAGGCGAACCCTACGGACATCCAGCTTGACGACGGCTGCGTCAACTTCTTCTGGACTGACCAGGTCGAGATGAACGGTTCCTTGCACTTGTTTGGCAAGGTCTTCAACAAAAAAAATAACAAGCACATCAGTTGCTACGTCAAGTTGAATAATCTTCTGCGTTCGCTGTACTTTCTTCCCCGCGAGAAGCGCGTGGTCGGCGGCAAGGAGACTGATGAGGAGATTGGCCATGCAGATATCTACGAAGAGATCAACGGCATCATGTCCAGGATGGGCGTCAACATGCAGTTCAAGATGAAGTTGGTCAAGCGCAAGTACGCCTTCGAACTAGCCCAGATCCCGCGCGAAGCCGACTACTTTAAGGTTCTATATCCGTATACCCTATCGGCCCTGGACCCCAACCTAACTGGTCAGACATTCTCACACGTATTTGGCACCGGTACAGCCATGTTTGAGCAGTTTGTTCTGCTAAAGAACATCATGGGTCCGTGCTGGCTGCGTATTAAAGAGCCAAACTTTACGGCACTGCAGAACGCCTCTCATAGCAAAGTTGATATCTTAGTTGACCACCCAGACAACATAGGGGTCATCAGTGATCGTGAAGCCCCCGATGACCCGCCACTGACCCTAATGTCTCTGGCCCTTCGGACCATATTCAATTCTAGAGACAACAGGCAGGAGATTCTAGCTCTGAGTGCTCGTATATACGAGAACGTATCGCTAAACGAAACTACACCTGCAGCTAAACTGCGATCACGCACCTTTACACTTGTGCGTCCGGCTCTGAATCAGCCTTTCCCTCTAGGCTTCGAAGCTTTGGCCAAGCAACACAACCGAGGCATGATCAAGGCTTGTCGTCAGGAATCCGAGATGCTATCGTTCTTCCTAGCCCAGCTAGATCTGGCCGACCCAGACGTCATAATTGGCCATTCGCTAGAGGGTGTTGATTTCAGCGTACTCCTGAACCGTCTACAAGAAAAGAAAACCCCAGCCTGGTCACGAATTGGTCGTCTTCGCCGTGCAGTTTGGCCTCCAGCTATTTCCCGTGTTGGCGGTAACGTATTTGCTGAGCGTCAACTTCTGACTGGTCGGTTGCTCTGCGATCTAGCCAACGATGCTGGCCGTTCCGTTATGCAGAAGTGTCAGAGTTGGAGTTTGACGGAGATGTGCGGTCTATATCTTCCTGGTGACACTGGCAAGCGCCGCGAACTAGACAATGAGGAGGCTCTAGCGACCTGGGCTATGCGTGACAAAACTGGTCTGATGAACTACATCTCACACGTCGAAGCCGACACGCATTATATTGCTGCGCTAGCTATCCAGGTGCAGATGCTTCCCCTTACCAAGGTCTTGACAAACTTGGCTGGTAACAGCTGGGCACGCACACTCACCGGTACTCGTGCCGAACGAAACGAGTACATTTTGCTTCACGAATTTCATCGCCGCAAGTACATCTGCCCCGATAAGCAAAACTTTAGGGGTCCTCCAGCCAAGGCCGAGGATGAGGAAAAGGAGGAGGGAGGTGGTAGCAACAAGAAGAAGGATACATACAAGGGTGGTCTCGTCTTCGAGCCCGAAAAGGGTCTGTACGACCGTTTCGTGCTAGTCATGGACTTTAACTCTCTGTATCCATCCATTATCCAGGAGTTCAACATCTGTTTTACCACAGTTGATCGTTTCACGAAGTCTGCCGATGATGACGAAGACTCCGTGCCAGAGGTGCCCAAGAACACTGACCAAGGTATCCTCCCTCGCCTGATTTCTACTCTGGTGCAGCGTCGTCGCGAGGTCAAGAAGTACATGAAGAGCAAGGACGCCACTCCTGAACAACTAGCTACGTGGGATATTAAGCAACTGGCGCTGAAGCTTACGGCCAACTCCATGTACGGATGCCTGGGTTTCTCCAAGTCTCGTTTCTACGCGCGGCCGCTGGCCATGTTGACGACGCATATGGGCAGAGAAATTCTGCGCAGCACCAAGGCACTAGCCGAAACGAACCAGCTACAAGTTATCTACGGTGATACTGACTCTGTCATGATCAATGCCAACGTCGACAATGTAGCCGATGCCCTCAAGGTCGGTGACATGTTCAAGCGCGCCGTCAACGAAAGATACCGCCTGCTTGAGATCGACATCGACAACATCTTCCGACGCATCCTGCTACAGGCTAAGAAGAAGTATGCCGCCGTGAACCTTATCGAGAAGGACGGCAAATGGGTAGAGAAGATGGAGGTCAAGGGTCTTGATATGAAGCGTCGTGAGTTCTGTGCGCTGTCCAAGGAGATATCCGGTCGCATTCTCAACGAGATTCTGAGCGGTGACGAGACCGAAGTGGTCATAGAGCGCATTCACGAATATCTACGAGACATGGCCACAAAGATGAGAGCAAACGAGATTCCACCACACAAGTACATCATCTACACCCAGCTGGGTAAAGCGCCGCAAGACTACCCGAACGGTGATAGCATGCCCCAGATCCAAGTTGCCTTGCGAGATATAGCCCGTGGCAAGACTGTGAGAGCCAACGATGTTATTTCGTACATCATCACTGGCGATGCTGCGTCGTCCGACCCGCCACCAAAGCGCGCCTACTCACCTGCCGATGTCATCAAGCCCGAATCAGACCTCACCGTGGATACCGAATGGTACCTAGGCAAGCAGATCTTCCCGCCTATTGAGCGTCTCTGCGCCAACATCAACGGCACGTCGTCAATGCAGATTGCCGAGCAGCTAGGCCTGGACATGAAGCGCTATGCTTCCACATCGTCGTCATCCGCTGTCTTTGGCAATGGCAGTGACTTTGAGGTCTACCCGCTCGAAAGTCAAATCCCCGATTCTGTGCGCTTTGCAGCCTGTACGCCACTCTCTCTACGCTGCCGTCACTGCAAGACCAAAAATACTTTTGAAGGCATCGCAGCTTCGCCGTCCCTCGTTGGGCCCTCTGGTATTATCTGTGGCCAGTGCAACGCAACGTTCAGCACGCTGAGCGTGGTTGCACAGGTAGAGTCACAGATCCGCGCGGCAACTTCGCGCTACTACGAGGCATGGCTAGTATGCAGTGATGCACAGTGTGGCGCCCGTACACGCCAAATGAGCGTCAATGGCAAACGCTGTCTCGGACCTCGCGGTCTAGCACGAGACTGCCGCGGTGTTATGGAATACGAAATTAGCGAAAAGGCGATATACACGCAACTAGTCTACATGGCGCGGTTGTTCGACGTGGATCATGCCCGTAAGGTTGTCGACGAAACACCAAACGCATCAACAACAGGCAGCAAAGACTCTTCTACAGAAGATGCTAATACTATGAATGCGGTCAGGCGCGAGCAGATCCGCGCAATGGTGGAACATAACCGTGTACGATTCGGAACAGTCAAGGGCACATGTGATAAATATATCGAAAAGTGTGGGCATGGATGGGTTTCAATGGATACATTGTTTATGCGTATGGGCTTGTTGAAGCCAACGGTTGTCATAGCATAAAAAAAACTTGGACGGATAGACATGAATTGTTTTGTCTTGTTTATTACTTTCGCTGTTAGGTTCGGTGTGTTTTCTTTTTTATACTTATCATGGATTGGGGTTTAATGATTAAACCATAGAATAATGTAGATGAATCTTTCAGAATTGTGTATCTAACGTTCAACAACGTTAAAATAGATGTGAGAAATCAGTCACCTTTTCATTTATTATGTGCCTTTTTGTTTATAATATATATTACATCGTTATATTCATATTACACACATACCATTCACTTCATGTGAGATCATAGATAGACAACAAGACTTAATATTTTGAAAATAAAGACGGGTAGTAATCAATTTAAAGACGAGGAAAAAAAACGAAGACTAAAGCAAACTTTTAAATGCATGAAAGGATGAAAAAAATAAACGAAAAAGGAAATGAAATAAACAAGAAATGGATCGTTCGTATGAGCTTTTAACACTTTTCAAAATGTCTAAAAGTATCAAGTGACAGGAAGATACTTGACTTTTGTTTTGACGTATAGATAACAACGGACGATGAAAAGGTGTGATTTTTGGAATTGTGAAATTCAAATATCCCCTCAATACATTTGCGTGATAAAACAAGAAATATGAGAAATATGTAAAAAGACAGATACAATAAAGAAAAGTAAAAAAGAAAGGGGTATTCATGAGAAAAACAGAAAATGATGAAGAAAAAAGTGAAGAGAGAAGAAAAAGGGCCTCTCCAAGAGTTCTCATATACACTAATATCATCCTCTTGTCTCTTTCTTTCTTCATATGGGATTTTGTTCTTGGCTGCTGTTGTTCCAGTCGATGATTTCTTTTTTTTACTGTTTTTTTTTTTCTGGAGGGTTTGTCTTTTTCCTTTTAAATATCGTTATTTCCTATCATATTTGTCCGGACCGACCGATCCGCTCAATTTTGGTACCCAAAAAAGTTGAGAATAAAAAAGAGCAGAAGTCGCACAGTGTGCATTCTTAATACTTAGATAGGATAACTCGATGATAACTTTTGAGCTAGTCCGTCTTTGTAATATCTTTGTAGGTATACATCTCTCACTTCCTTTACGCTGTTATCTATTTCTTACGTATAAATTGAATGTTCAAAAACTTATGAGTAAGTCATAGAAAGGTGTTCTCCGATTGACTTGATTTGCTGAATTCTAAAGGACCTTTTAAACCCTCCTTAGGATCCCAAGAATTTTTTTCGTTTCTTAATATTTATTTGCCTCAATTTTGATATTCTTTTTTTTCTTATATATGGATAAGGGTGGAGACAAGTGCACTGGATCCCTGAAAACAGTAAGAGTCCGCATCGCCTAATACAACTAGGAAAAAAACACACGCACAGAACGGCGATAGTTAATGACTTTCCTTCTTCTTTTTTCCATGATTCTTTTTGAATTAAGGCTCGGAAAATCTGGATTTCAATGAGTTATCCCGGCCACGATGTCTCACACACATGTCTCTCGTTTACTCCACGCAACGCAATAATCAAAATAATATTTGAAAAAGAGTTCAAAAACCTCTTCCCCTTCCCATATTAATTATATTCCAATCCTTCCTTCTTTCAAATGGAATGAATTGAGCACACAGACCCACTTTTCATCGGTGTTTTTAGAGGAACATGGAGTGACCTAGCAAAGCTGAAGTTGAGAGGGAGAAAAATAAAATAAATATTCCAAAGTCACTCTTTCTCGCTTGGCATCGACACACTGTAAGGACCATACTGAGTCTCCACTATTTCTCTTTTCATTTTGGGAAATCCATGGACAAAAGGTGTGGCTATAGAAAATATATATCTTTCTCAATGAATCATATGAACGACAAAATAAAAGAATAAAGCCAATCGCATACAATTTCCTAACTAGGATGGGCTGTGAGGCATCCGAAAAAAAATCCAAAGCTCATCCGCTGTTTTGATCTTTCTCTGCGTCTCTTCTCTTTCTTTCATATAGTAAAACGAACAAAAACTACAACAAGTCGTGAAGCTTCAGAATATTCGGTAGCCTTCTTTTATAGTATGTATTTTTGCGGGCTGCAGGAAACAAAACAAAGCACACTATATTCTCTTAGCCAGCACTTAAAAAAAGAACGAACCGGTTATTTTGCTGCTGCACATTCTAGGGGCCTTGTGTGGAAACACAAAGACATTGGGAAGTGCTACTCTACAGGCCACCTAGTTCAGCTAGTGGGTTTGGCATGTGCATTATTTAGTGCATTTAGTGGCTGTAGTGCACCCTGTCTAGCTGTTGTAGTACCAGGAAGACAGTGCTGTATCCCGCCCTGCCTTCCATCTAGTGCAACTTGGCCCAGCGCTACTAAACTACTTACAGCGCCTATAAGCAAAATTAAACGGGTAGAAAAAAAAGAACAACCAAGGCCAGGACAAAACAAGATAGATTAGATGGCCAAAAAAAAAATGAACCCCTCCAAAAGTCGACCAAACATGCTGAACTAGTATATGCACGAAATCGTCCGTAGCGTTGTGCAACGGAAACTATGACAATCTATTACATTTTGTTGCACTTTGCCTAACTTATCGATTCTGCCTGCGACCCAACTATGAAGAGACGAACACTTTGACATCTTGTGACTTAACTTAGCGTCTTATAATATAAAATCCAGTTTGGTTGGCAGACAAGCTGAACGACTTGTGATTTTTTTTCTTACTTTTTTATTTATTATCTATATCATATTATTACCCGGTCTAAATTCCTATATTCTTTGCTTTCTTCAGTTATTGGGCGTCTGGATTTTATTATATGTAAGAAGATGACGCTGTTGAATTGCGTGACCCCTCCTTCTTGCTGCTCCTCCAAGCCAATCGATTTCCATAACTATACAATGTACAACTATTTTTTTTTTTTTCGTATAATTATGTCTAGAACCTCCATAAAAGTTAGTCACTTCTCGCTTTTTTTCCCTTTTCCTCTTGGTTTATTTGACCGCGACCGTAACGTTGATATGTAAATGGCCCAAGAAGAAGAGGAAAAAAAAGAGTACCCCTCCTCTTGCAGGCTTAGCGTCCAACTAGTCAGGGCTGAACAGTTCGTCACTAGTGGTTTTTTAGTCAGGGAACGACAAGTGGTAAGGGTTTCTCGTTCAATTGAAACTAATAAAAAAGACGAACACAACCTAACCGAGCTGGTGTTTTTTTTCTTTTGGGCGGCATCGCTGCAAAGACAAGTTACGGGTTGCTTTAGGGTTAATAAGTAGCATCACATTTGTGTTTCGATTTTTGACGAACAAGGCAACCGGCCAGAAGAAGAAAGAGGATAAAAAAGAAAAGATGATCATCATTAAGAAAAAAAAAAGGTAGGGAGTCCAAACATCGACGTTGCTCTTTGCGCCGCTCTGGGTTACATTGCCGAAGTTGGACCGGTGTCATAATGATCTAGGTATCTTTCTATAATGACTAGGAGAAGATTTAAGACGAAGAGTATCGTCATTGTTTTTCATTGTATTTTATTATTTTTTGCCTGGTAAAGCGTGAGGAATTTCGTATATGCATGCACCGAGAGAAAAGGAAGAAGAGTGAGAAATAAAAAAGACAGAATAGGGACTCTTGCATGATATGTATGTCAAACGGGATCTCTGTATATCGCATAATAGAAAACAGCTCACAAGTGTGCACATTTGTGAATTCATGATGTATCATGTACATGTACTCCACATATGACATGGTTGGTACTAAGAAAACAACAAAAAAAAAACATAAAGAAAGTACCCGATGTCTCATGATACGATTGGCACACTGTATATCATGAACCTAACCCTAGAGATACGGAGAAAACAACGCCGATGATGGTGTGCTGACCTATTTCTTTCTCTTTCTTTTGGTTTTCGATTGGCTGTGATTAGGTGTGATCATAGTAAGAAAGCCAAACGAGAATAACAAGGAGTCAAAAAATTACGTATCAGTAGAGAACGACGATAACCATTGCTCGTTCTTATTATAAAAGCTGTCACATTACTGTGAACACGGATTTTTTTTCTCTATTAGCGACATGCTATATTTTCTGAAAATATCACAAGTACAGTGATTGTGTGTGCCATTTATCATTATCATTTCTCAGTATATGTCTTTTTTTCTTCAACTTGTCGGACTATCAATCCATTTGCCCGACAAGACGCTTTCTTAGCTTGTCCGAGAAAAGATCGGCGCAGATGTATCTTTTTGTCTCCAACATGGATTTTTTATTCTTCCTTTTTGTTCGCTTCACTTTTCCCATCGTGATTACTTTACACCATCTTGCTGAACGTTTCTTTTCCATGGCCTTATAATATTTTCGTTTTTATATAATAAGACCTGGTTGTAGATCTATACATGTATTGTGCTAACCAACTTAATCTAAGAAGAAGGGGAAGGGAAAGAAAAAAGTAAACATAAAAATTACTCCTCGATTTGGCCTAGTATCAAGATCATCCTGCATATACTAAGAAATCGAGCTGAAAACGGGAACGATACATAGCCTAGCATTCCTTTTAGGTGTGATGGGATGGATCACCACATATAATATTAAGTATGAATAGAAAGACTGTAGAGAGTCCGACAAAGAGTTGAAAAACAAACGGTGAAAGACGAGTAAAAAAGACAAAACCAGGTTCTTGGGAAACCAACCCAACATTATTATCTGAAGGTTTTAACCGTTGCTACTACGAATTGATCATCTTATCTCGTTTTTCGATGTGATTGGCTAGGAGGACTATGCATGAGAAAAAGCACAAGATGCTATACAGATACAGAATACAGACTTTTGTATCTTTGTAATTACGACGTGTTAATCAGGTAAGGGAAGGATGAGGCTGATTTTAGTGCTGTCTTTGGTTTTTTTGCTCTATTGTCTTGTACTAAAGCAATGCCTGCAAAATGTTTACTTAGTACATGTTGTATGTACATGTAGTACTATCTACATGTAGAGATTCATAACACTAGTGATAGTGGCCGAAGTACATAGTGTCCATTCTACCTTTTCATCTTCTAACAAAATTTCTAGAGTCCCTTCTAGCCTCGTATTTTGGTTGCCTTATTCTTCCAGTCACTAGCGAAAACATATCAAAACGTTGAGAAAACTTCGAAATGACCAACGTCGTGTTGGAGGAGGCAAAGAACAAAAAGAGAGAATTTCGTCTTCATAATGGGCCAATCAGAAACCCGAAAGACCTGGAAACTTGACACAGAAGTTGACGCGTCCATCCTACGTTTTTTCTTTTTCTTTTCTCTTTGTCTCATGATTCACGATGATAATTAGATTAAATGAGGGCAAAGAAAGAAAATAAAAGAACAGGAAATAATCTAATATACTGCCTTTGAAAGTTGGAACTGAAATATGATATGTCATCGTATCAAAACCCAAAAAACCCACTATATTCCTTAGTTTTGTTCTGCTCTGTACTAGACCTAGTCAGTATAACAAGATAAGATGAAAAAAAGACCGTACTATACCTACATATACACAAGACATATCCTGTTCAACAGATGCCATGCCATCATCCTAGTCACGATTTCTCAAGCACTAGTCTAGCTAATATAGTTATTACGTTATCACACACGGAAACCCAGGGATCTTATTCTTTCGTTTTTATATGTATTCTTGTCTTGTTTTATTTGTTCTTAATTTCAAGAGTCAGACTTACAGTGTGGATCAATTACCCGTTTTCTTCCTTGACATTTTTTTTCTCTTCGTGTTGGTAATGTTTAGTCAATCATTTTAGTGGGTGATACTACATACCTTGACCTTGTTATATCTACCTGTCCATGTCTAGCTCTATTTGGGCTTGTATCTGGTGGTTGATTCCCGTCAAAAAGTATAGGAATGAAGAAGAATACAGAAATATTGTCTATCGATTCTTTCTCATGTACCGTCTATCAAACACTAAAGTCTATGGGACGAGCGTTCACCGTAACGCTGTGATATCACCCACACAGAAGTCTGTGCCTTTGTTCTTTATATTCTTTCCGGCGTCCAACTTTTACCGTGAACCACGAAACCCTAATGCACTAGGGTTTCCTGTCGATACTTTGATTACATATTGGTTTTGTTCTGTTAATACGCTGTGGCAAAATATATACCGGCTTTCCCTTCTAGACCAAGACTCGAACATAAAATCAAAAACAAACTCCGCCAAAGATGTTTCTTGTTCTTATTCCGGTCAAATGTCTTGAAAAGATTCAAGGGAGCCAAAGAAATAGAAAGAAAAACAACAAGGTGAAAAGAGAGGGAGAGGTCAAAGAAGAAAAAATGGCACGAGGAAAGAAAACTTGATGCATGTCTCGCCAGTTCCGAAATTCCCAGGAGAAACAAAAAAACGCAACCCGGCACGCTCGGCTGACCGATATTCCTACTTGTTATCTAGGAAGTAAAGAGCGCCTATAGGAACGCCTCAGTCAAAAAAAGAGAAGAGAAGAAACAAACCGAGCCTACTGGAGAAACATCAAGTCGAGATAGACCGACACATCAACTAAGAATGGACTTGAACGTCATAAGATGGCCCCAAAAGGGCACAGGCAGAGACCGAAAGAGGAAAACTACGACGCAGCCAAAGACACCAAGATATACGAATCATGCATATATACATACAGATATACAATTATCGTCACAATTCCAGGTTAATTAATGCATGGGGCTTCTTGGTTATTTGATGGATTTTTTGATACCCTTTTTCCAAGCTGTATAAGTACCCAATAAATTAATACCAGCTGACTTCAAATTCTTGTCTTCGCTAAACAAAAACAAGCGGTTGGGTCGGGTTATTGGCTCGGTCAAAGCAGCTCCGAAATATTGATGTGAAGCTAGGATCAAACGGGATCACGCCTCAGGCTCTGACCCTACTTATTATTCTTCTTTTTTCATCTTGTACATGCCCTCTTTTTTTCT
Organism: Davidsoniella neocaledoniae; assembly: GCA_009806295.1. Classification (NCBI taxonomy): domain Eukaryota; kingdom Fungi; phylum Ascomycota; class Sordariomycetes; order Microascales; family Ceratocystidaceae; genus Davidsoniella; species Davidsoniella neocaledoniae. The sequence goes on along the minus strand of RHDR01000089.1, from coordinate 7,706 downwards.
CTTTCTCTGAATGTTTTGGAAGCTCACCGGCATCGTTTAAGCAAGGACTTTTGAAGAGGATGGATTCGTAGTAGGAATGTGTGCATTATATTATAACCTGTCATCTGTGTGCATTAGTATGATATAGAAACGAAAAGATGGGTATCCAAGCTTCTTCGAACATGCTTCAGACTATCCGTAAACAGTGGTTTTCCATGTATATCACAATTGCGGCTAAGCAAAAAAGCTAGGACGTTTTTATATACAGATGCACCTGACGGCTATAAGCTTCCTTTTCTTTCTTCCCCCACGCTGACAAGTTTGATTCTTAGCTTGTTAGAGACGATAAACCTCAATGGCCAAGGAAAAGTAGAATAAGTTACGGGGGTGAATCACTGCTGGTGTCTTAGATGAAATCGTGAGGTTTGATGGACTTTTTATTGTTATATTATCCTTTGTTTTTTTTTTAAGCCTTCAGCCCCTCGAAAGTGCTGAATCGAAATTAAAATCTAGGGAATAAAAATAAGCCAGCTGATGTCTTTTCTTTTGTGTTGTTCGATGCATTCCTTTTGGAGTACATATACAGCGTTCTCAATAAGAAGGCTGAGCTTTGAATTAATGACGACATATATGCTAAAACAAGAAGTATATAAGTACATGATAGAAAAGCGGTCTGGATCCCTTTAATGAGGCTTCAATGTGCTACAATCTCCGCCTCTGAAAAAGAAAACCAAGCAGTTCAAACCTTCATTCTAGCTATCTTGGAGCTAATACAGGGCGGCTAATTTTAGCATGCTCGAGTTCTTGTACCCCGGTGAAATCGTATAAAGAAGAATTTGACAACCACCCATGATATATCGGTAGCTCGGGTTAGCTTGCAGTCTAGATACCGTGAAACTAGGCCGGAATCGAACAACTAACAAAAAAAAGCAAAGAAACAAACATCGAGGCTAATAATCCATCACCAGGGCGCGGCTTTCTGCACACTAGAAGAGCTAGTTCTACAACGAACTACTAACTATATATATAGTACGTACTTTGCTAAGAGACTAGTCAGGGCAACTTGCATCTCGTGAGTTTTGTGGAAAGGGCCTTAATGCATGCAGTAGAACAGAAAAAAAAGAAGATCTAAGATGGTTTGTTGTTGCACTAGTCATACCGCTAAAGAAAAGAAAGCTAGACGAGAGAACATGTAACCAAGATTAACACGGTGATCTTAATGATATGTTGCAAGCTAATGGCTAGTACTAATCTATGTATGTACTTCAACTTGTACTATATGTACATATAGGCTAGACTGATATATCACAATGCAAATATGGCACTGCTTATTATTGATCGAATCTCTACATACAATGCTTCTATCAAGGCTAATATTATAGCATGAAGTTGCTTATGTCCTGTACAAGACTAAAAGAAGAAGAAGATAGACAACAAGAAGCTAGTTGATAACTGTACAAGAAACATACTTGTCAGCTAGCAAAAGCAACCCTAAAATAAAAAGTAAACATGACAAGCTGAACAACCATATCGGGATACCCACATATTTTATTTCTTATATCGTTTGATATTAGTCCAACTACTTCTAACGTATGCACATATCCAAACGCAGAAATATAGAACAAATAATAAAATAGCCAGCTTACTGTCTACGTATCGGTATTCAATAGACTATGGACTTACAGAATGTAAAAGAGATATAAATCCTCAGGTCTGTTCAATACTATTCGGAGAAAAGATACAAATCTCGCCTGAATAGGCAATATTTCCTGTTTAGGACTACATTTCAAAGCCCACCCCCGTCTCCAAATGCAATTCCAGATACTGTGTGCAGTATACATATCTGTATGTAACATGTAATATGGAAATTGTTTTACAGATATATCACTATGCAGATACACCGTCAGATGCTCACGATGCCATATAGTGTACTAGGCATTTGTACATCTTCATCTATTTTGTATTGGGCACATCAAGTGACCTAATTTATATCGTCTCGAAAGCGGCGTGAGTGATTGACGAGATGCTGCAATCTTGTCTCTTATTCCCACTCCTTCAAACACGAGCAGGCTTAGATACAGATACATCAAAAATATTTGTATTCTTATTTTGTCGTTTTGTTGACGAACCATCACATGTGTTGTTGTTCCGGCCATCCCATTTTTATTTAATCTATAAATTGGAAGAAGAACGCCAATATTAGCCGTTTTTTTTCATCATATGTTTCTTTTAGAAAGAGACCCGTGTCAGATCTATGGACATCGAACTACATGTACAGATAGATGAGAAAAAAAGGCGGTGATGGATGGCAGGCAGATCAAATTGCCTAATAGTAGATAAAGAAAAGTACTGCTTTCAAGATTACGACAGATCTAATGCATCATACTTGGTGATGCTCGTTCAGCCGATCGACAAGGCTTAATTTTGCTTGACTAGCCTTTTTGCTTTAGTTTTTGCCTTCCTTACTTTTTTCTTATTTCTTCCTTTGCTAACTAGCACCCTCTCAAATTGATAACGAGAGAAAAAACAGAAAAAAGAACAAGCTGTTGATGCAAGGGAAAGTGGTTGACACTAGATATACATACAGATATGTATCATCCCATCGCGCTAATCTATCTGTCAGCTTATCTATCACCAGCTAGAGTTAATTTGGAAAAAGAGAAACAGAACGTCAAGATGGCTAGAAGAAGATCAAGGTTTGCGTGGTATTTCCGCCTGTTGGATGTGTTTCTCGGCTATGCTAAGGAGCAGCGGTGTCTGCATACATGAAAAGAACAACGACCCAAAGAGAGAATTATCGGGAATGAGTGACGAATGTACGTGCTTGTGGATGAGGGTGTAAACACATGGATAAATGAATGGATGTAAAGCACCATGTATGATCAGCATTTATCTCCGGTGTACACCTCTTCCGTTCTTGGCGTGGCTTTCCATATTACGGTCTTCATTTCTATACATGTATGTATACAGATGTGCAATATGTATGAGCCGAAGAGAAAAGAAAGTTCCTGATGGTTACTTTACGTGCTATGTCCTTGTATAGACACATAACATCAACACACCCTATTCTGGCCTCTTTCTATGAGGAAAGAGAAGAAAACTGCGCTTGATTCCGCGTATCATACTGACTATGCTATAACTAGTTGGTCTTTGACGCATATCTCACATATCTGTAGTCAGCTTGTTATTAGCACAATATAAACTAGAAACTTTATCCACGTTGCTGATAGAGGCATTTGAATAGCAAATTATTGCTGCATATATCGTGTAGATTAGAAACCCCACTGTGCTTCACGTCTATTTCATCTCAGCGTTGATCTAGTAAGCTTTGGAAACAGGGTTTGGCTAGACCGCCTAACAGGACCAAGGGTAGATTAAGATCAAGAAAGGAAATATATTGACATGTAGAGTAATGAGAAAGAAGAGAAGAAGAGCGTAGAAGAGACACCACACAGTTTAGTGTAATTTGTTAGAGATTGGACTTTGCCTGGGCCGCATAGAACGACTAGAGATAGATAACCCGGCATTACGAGTTGTCATTAAAAAAGAAGAGAACCTTAGATTTCCATGAAGCAAGGTAAGGTAGCAATTTGACGTTTCTAGAGTCTGGTCTCTTGGTGTTGATATGGACTGTGCAATATTATGCGAACCATTCTCTCTCATTAACCGCATTAGCGGCTTTTTTTTTTTGCGTTATCCTTCTTTCTTCTCTCTAATTCTTCTATCTCGTCCTCTCTTCTATACTAACCTGAACTGGCTTTTTGTTCGTTTGCCCACTTACTAAGTGGCAGTTGTTGCAGCGCAATGACCAGGTGGTGCTATAGGCATGGTTCTAGGGGGGGATAGACGGATGGTAGGGGAGGGGGGGGCATAACAACTTGTTCTAGGGGAGGCGGGACGCTATACTAGCTATAGCATTGACAAGTCATGGAGATAAGAAGAGGACTGAGCGGCGTCATTGATAGCGGATGGATCGCTCCCATTGCCCTGTCCTTGGGAGCAAGTGAGACGTGGGGTTTATTTGCGATGGCTTGTCGGGCGTCAAGCCAGATGGTCTGAGCTTCTTCTTCCTATTATTATATAGCTTGGTCAGCTATAGTTTTTGTATTATTGTTGTCGGATTTATTCAACATTGTTTACGAAGAGACAAGCCACCTATTTTATGCAACCATGCTAGCTGACTAGTACCGTAAAAGCAACAGATGAGATAAAAATGCATCCGTCGGAAATATGTTCGGAGGAGATGGCATGTTTACACCGAGAATGAAGAAGAGGAGAGAAGAAAAAAAAAAAGGCAACAGATATCTGAACAAATAAACAAAAAAAAACTAAGAGAAAGAGGGATAAGACATACTGTTTTCCTAGTTTGTTTTTATTTTTCTCATGGTTCAGGCTGGTGTTACCCAAGAATCGCAAGAGTTGGTCCTAGTCAGTAAGGTCCCGGCTAGTGCTAGCTCGCTAGGAAAAAAAAAGAAAGAGAAAAAGGACGCCATCGAAGGGTTGACAGGTGGTTCATAGTTTTTGGCTAGCTAGATCGTCAGAATGAAGTGAAAACAGAAAAAAAGAATTAGCAACCACACTAAGAGAAAGTGTCATAAAACCGTCAAATAACATGGCATGGCATGGCATGGATCCAACAGATGGGATGGGATTAACGGATAGGTTTAGTTGGTTCGACGTGACAGGTTCCGGTCAAATAGCGCTTGCCTACTAGTGTCCATGATAACGTTGACTAGTAGCTTCTAGGGACAGAAGTGAGGATAGTAGGGTAAAGATAGGTAGCTAAAGCTTGACACGGGGACCTAGAAAGGGCTTGGAAGTAGATCAAGCACTAGTTTTAACATGGCTCTGTTTTTTCCTCACTTGACCGAGAACAGATGAGGACGACGACGGGAGGGGGAGACAGGGACCCCTAAATTGCGTGTTTTCTTAGTGTGGAATTGATAGGATCAGTGATGAAATAGACGGAGCGACGTCTAATGAATGATTGAGTTGATGATATTCGGCATCATACATATATACAATATAATAGGTGGCCAATTAGAACGAGACATAAACTTTCGTCATCAGCTCAACTACAAGATATTCTTTGAAAGTGTATATACGCATATGTTCATACTCGTAAATTGCAATTGCTATTGCATATACATGACCCACTACTCGATATAATGCAATATACATACACATGACATATACTTTATTCTACTACACTACTTTATTGTGTTTGACAGAAATGGATTAGAAGGAAGGTCCCTATACGGCACTCTTGGCCATCAAACAAGAGAGCAACTGCGCCAAAGAGCAGTGTGGCATGTGGTTGACAGAGAGAGGAAGGATGCATAACCCGAAGGAAGCGAGTAATAGCCCTGAGAGTATGTACAAATATATGTACACTAGTTGTAGACAAGGCAAGAGAAGAAGAAAAGAAGGTAATGGCAGGCAATGCCAAAAAGGAAAGAGTCAGTGCTTCTTATTTTCTCAATGGAAATGTTGTCCAAGCCAGTACAATGCTTCTAACTATATGTCTAACTGTATGTACATACATGTAGATTTCCTACTTCGTAGGGCAGCCCAAGCACTTGTGTCAATATGGCTCCGCTATGGACACAAAAAACAATCGTGACTTGTGTTGGTGTTATTGTATTGCTACAGTTCCATCACGTCATGTCATAGTTTTTATACTTACAGGACAATCATCAACTTTACTGCTAGCAGTTGCTACCAAACCAATGTAGGCTGTAGGAAGAATAAAAGAAAGAGCCTAGCTAAACAGAAAATCAAAGGAACAAAAGGTCTGTGCACTCTCAGGATCCCAATAGGGTAACGATTGCACCCCGTTAGCGGGCGTAAGAGGGCAACTACCAACGACTTAACTCTACCGAAGCTTAATTGACAGAACTAGCTATTGCTGCAGTTGCCAGCACGACTCAAGAGAAAGAGCGATGAAGAGTATAGATATGTAGCAAAAGAGTATTGTGCTTATAGAATTAGAATCCCATAGAATGATAGCCTGCTCAATGATTATTAACCAATATATCTGAGAGCCTCGTCACTTCTTCCTCTTTTTTTCGTCACCATTTTAAAACACGGCCGATTTCATCACCATCACAGAAACAATCAAAATGGCACCCTTTCATATATTCATTCGACGCGCTGTCTGCCTGCGAGATGATTCCGAAGATAAGTCAGAGTCACATTTGCTGCTCTTTTGCCTTTGTTGGTACTTTTCTCGTTCGTTCGTTCTTCTTCTCCTGCCTGCAAATCCCACCTCTCCTCTATATTAGCGCTATTTTTCCACTCTACCTTACTCTACGTTCCAATTCAACATGTGCCAGAAACGCCTTGACCAACCCGGTCCAAGCCCATTAAATTGTTTGCTTGCGTGTTCGGCCGTTCGTCACTTGCGCACGATGCATTTTGGCGTTTTCTCATTTTGTTTTGCTACTGTTGCTATTGCTGCCGGCATATTGCATATTTCATATTGCATGGCGTGAACAGTGTATCCTTCATTAAAGGGAAAACTGTTACTAAAACACTGTCATATTTACACTAGCTTATGCACGTGCTAATTCTACTATGTGTACATATGTGTAGTACTTTCTACACGATACCTTGTGGACTCACATATACTGTGACGACCGGGGAACCAGCACAAGGGGCTTATGCATTATTACGGTTAAGTAGCAACCAACCAACATTCGGCTCAAAGGAGTAAATCGGAATCGAGAGCGATTCCGGCGGCAAATCCATCTACATAGCAGCGAATATCGGTAGAGACGAATCGAGAAAGAGAAACAGAGAGAGATTTTCATTGGTACGTGTACGCATCAGATTAACCGGTTATTGGTATGATTTCTGTATTGTTATTTGGCAGAAGCATAGAGATTGTCTAAGAACGTAACGCAGTCGCCAATCACATATACATGTACAACTACAACGATGCGGTCCAATAGTAGTGGCAGACGAAGACAGCAACGATTAAAAGAAGCAATCAATTTGATTCCAGACGATTAACCGGGCCTGACTCCAGCCCGCATCTTCGGCTCGGTCTTTTCGAGGCCTAGCAAGACCGATATGGGCTTGAAATGTGGAAAAGTACGTTTTGGCGCCTACGATGATGCTATTCCCTGCTATTCTTTGTTTCCTCCCAGTTTGCTACTGTATTGTTACATCCGGTGGCGTTAATACATCGTCTCGAGGCGAGGCATCCAGCTCCAGAAACGAATTTTTCTTTGCTTTTGCCTTTCATTATTTTTCATTTACTCCCTCTACTTGCTATTGCTGCTTCAGAGACCGTCATCTTTTGATTCGTACTTTGTCGTCATGCATATTCAGCCGAAGACATACCATATCGCCATTTGCTTATTTCGCGCTGCTTTGCTTCGAACATAAAAGAACCGAGAGACATCTTTGACACACGCATCTACGTATACATGTATGTATGTACATACATACATATGTATACATATATTGATTACCGAAACCGATATTCCTAGAACGAAACGTTGGTTGCGCGTTCTGCCCTGATCCGTCTTGTTCGCTCCAACCTGGCCCGACATGACCTGGCTTGCACTGCATGTGTTGAAAAGCTATGATGCGTGTTGTGATGCACAAACAAAATACGGTCCGATGGTCCGATGGGTGCTAGGAGACAGATACTAGGAGGAATATCGGCCTTTTTCTTTCACATATAGCCTACTGCTCTTTTTTTTTTTTTTTTTTTTTTT